>JASCQY010000068.1:13405308-13419824 GCA_030264315.1 Sardinella tawilis
AAGGTCAGTTGATCATCAATCATGACACCTAGGTTTCTTGCTACTTTGGTAGGAGCAAGGGATAGGGAGTCAATGTTTTTGTATTTTGGCTCTGTTTACATAAATAAATACAAATATAATAAGTAAGTTTGCTCATTGCATTAGTATATAATATGCAGTTCCTTGTTCTGCCTAAGGTTGGACACTTCAGAGAGGAGCAGTGATTGTTGCTGTCTGGTAATTGTCTTTGCGATGCAAGGAGCCATCCACAGGAAATCAGAACTGGGGTGTACAGACTCAGACAACCCAGACAACGGTAGGCAGATGGCGTTTCCCCTCTGGAAGAATCTGCCCTTTGACCCCCAGAACGCTTTCCTTCTCCTAGCCAATCGGATGCGTCAGGGCTCGGCTGGGTGCTGGGCGCTCCCTCCTGCTCGAGCATCTGGTCGCTCCTCCCTACCGACGGAGGCAGTAATAAAAATGAGTAATAATGAGCTTAGATCGCCTCCTAGCGCGGGAACAAGAGGTCATCCTACCTGGAGGGAGAGAGAAAGAGAGACACGCCCCAACTGAAGCCATCTTTTACTGTTTACTGATGTCGTGCTTACCCCCCCCCCAAATGTACACACATGCACACCACACACATGCCACACACACACACACACACAGCTTTCTCCATGCTATAAAGTTCTCCAAAGTCGGACCGGACGCAGTAGCCGTCAGGGTGAGTAATATTGTCATGTGCCACAACAATGGATAATGAATTAAAAGGTCGATTCACACGTCGCTGGGCCATTAAAGCTCTCCCAGCAGCTGATTTAGTGGACATCCTTTATGGGAGTTAAATGGGAAATCAATGGTCGAGAGTTTAGCCACACACACATACACACACACATAGATAAACACTCATAGACACACACACACACACACACACACACACACAGATGAACACTCATGGACACACACACATACACACTCACACACACACACACATACACACACACACTGCTCTCAGGCTGCTGCAGTCAGATGTTTGATTTTGCCAGCATTTGCAACAGTATCCATGGGCCAAGGCTTGTCAAATTACAAGCTAAATGATGAAGTGATGGAGGTGGAGACATTGTCCTCGGCCCCGCTAGAGGGAATAAATAGGTCAGGGGCCCTGAAGTGTCCCCGGGCGCTGCTCCAGTGATACACCTCCACCGCACACCGACGTGAATTACACCACGTCATGGGGGGGATACAATTCATTCAAGCCTGTTTAGGAGCAGACCCAAATCGATTCACAAACGGATTGTGTTTTAGCCCCCTCAGAGGGAGCCGATTCATCCCCGAACAATTAAATCTCAAAACTTCATTGCCGACACTGCCACGATGTCACCTCCTACGTCAGCATGCTGCTCTACTCAACTCCATTTATGACAAATGGTAAGCATGCCATATTTTTTCCAACCCCCCCACCCCTCAACTCAAACACAGCATTGCATAATCAAAAGATTCTGTCGGGGAAGAGAAACGGCACAGTGGGTATTCATTACAGTCATATATCAAATATCACAGCACATTCTGGATGTGGATGCAGATTTTCCCGTGCAGCGGGGACAGGCTTGCTTTGATTGTCAAAATCTGTGTTGACTTAAAACACAAAGGCTAGAAGATGGGAGGAGAAAACATGGGGGCAGTGGGGTGGCGGTGTGGTGTGGAGGGGTAGAAACCAATTAATGCAGAGGGATAGCAAAAAAAGTCAGTTCATCCTCTTCTTCTCCTCCTCCTCCTCTTCCTCCTCCTCGTCCTTCTTCTTCTTCTTCTTCTGAGCAACCACAATGACAACAAAACAAAAGTTCTTACAAGCCCCACGGTCGGGGAAGAGGCCTCTGAGGAACAGCCAGCTGGGGGTGGACTTGTACGTACCCACAACAGAGACCCAAACTCTGGGGCGGATATGAGGACAGACCCCCCACCCCCCCACCCCAAACCCACCCCTGCCTCCCCACTGGAGACCCAGAGCCTTTGCTGATGTTTAAACACTGTGGCAGCCTGGTCCCCCACTTCCAGACCCAGTTCCACTCAGAGCTCCACTCATTCCTCCGTCATCCCAGAGATCAAAAAGAAGAATTATGAGGTCGTGTTTTTTTTTTTCCTTCTTTTTTTCCCTTTTTTTTTTTTTTTGCAAGGACATCAGAGGGGGAGGTCGCATTGTTGTGGTTAGAAGAAGTTTCAAATCAGCATTTTCACTTTATTCACTGCAGGGGTTTTCTGTTTTCTGTTGTTTTTTTTTTTTAACCCAAACACAAAATGCATTGTTGCTGATTCTGTGAAAGAACCTCTTAGTATTAGTGTTCTCTATTGGAGAACATGACACATGATGTACTGAGACATTAGAACACAGGAGGTGTTCCAAAATTATGCATGTGATGCAGTGTCTACATGACAACACGTTTTTAGGTGCTGTATGTGTTTTATGCAGTCTGTTTTTCACAATTTTACTAGAATGCCAAATGACACATTTCTTCTCGGGTAAATTAAATGGACAATAATGTATCATATCATTTTTATTCCGCCTAACCTGGTTCCCTGTCCTTTTTTTTAACATGGAACAACCACATTGTTCCAGTAGTGTGTACATATGCCGTGTTTTGTGTGTCCATGTGTGTGTATTTTTGTGAGTTCACTGGTAAATATCATGTACCTACAGTACAGGTAATGGCTACTGCAGCTACCGTATAGGCTACTCCACCTGAATCTCTCCACGTCCCACGTCCACGAGAGAAAGCAAACACAATTAACCGCCATTGATCCAGCACACACACACTCATGTTCTGTACACCCATACAGACCAGGGGCTATTGCCCAACCGGTAGCCTGAATAGATGCCTTTTGTTGCCGTGGCAGTTTGGGATAGTGGGCATATAATTGGGAAAGCCTGGGCAAATATTGTGATGCATTACCAATGCCCAAGTTTTACAAATGGCAGTGGGAAACAATTAAGGGACAAAGGACTGCAACTGCAAACAACCCATAGTTGAGATAAGAGAGATCAGAGGCTGTGCGCATGCACACACACACACACACACACACACACACACATTCACACACACACACTCAAAATGCTGAAGGGAGAAGGTGGCTATACAGACTTATTGAAAAGAGCTGGGTGATTGTTCTGGTGCTGTAAACATGGCCATTGTGACCACACACACACACACACACACACACACACACACACTTGCACACGCACACACACACACACTCACACACTTGTACACGCACGTAAGCACACACACACATTAGGACACACACACTGCACTTTGGGTCAACTCCTGGTTTTAAATATTCTCCAAGAAATGTTCTCTCTTACACACACACACACACACACACACACACACACACACACACACGCCCGTCTTTTGATTTCCATTTCTGTTGCTCTTTCTCTCTCCCTTTCTCTCTCTCTCTCTCTCTCTCTCTACTAGCCAGATGAACAGGCTGTACCTGCTGAGTCACAGGCCAAGTCATGGGCAAAGCCATCAGGAGGGACAGGACAGGGGAAATGGAGGTGAGGGAGAGAGAGACGAAGACATGAGGTCGTATGGAGGGCTGGGTAGTTAGAAAGACAGGGGAAGGGTAAACGAGAGTGAGAGAGATAGAGCCGTTGACGTAGGCGGCAGCACAGACTTTGCATGCCTACAGAAAGAGAGAGAGAGAGAGAGAGAGAGAGAGAGAGAGTGAAGGATATAGAGACAGATAAAGAGGAGAGACAGTGTAAGAAAGAAAGCAGTAGGATAGGAGCAGTTAAAGAAGAGAGATGCAAACAGAGAGAGAGAGAGGGGGGGGGACACAGAGAAACTGAAACAGACAGAATGAAAAGAAACAGGGAGTGAGACAGAGAGAGAGAGGGACACAGAAAGACTAAAACAGATGGAGAGAGAGAGAGGGAGACAGGGAAAGGGGGTGTGAAGTCTTGTTCACTATGCAGGCCTTGCCATGACTCCGATGCCACTTTGTCGTCACACTCATGACTGTTGTGGGTTTCTTCTCTTGCTCAATCTCTTACAGATGTGGGATTCACTTTTGAAGTCATATTGCCTATCAAGGCCATTAAACATGCTTAATGTTGCTAAGCCCCCCCCCCCCCAAACACACACACACACATGCACATACACAGACACACAAACACATTACAACACTGCATACTCACAACACATAAACGGCTAATTGACACAAAAAAAAGCATTCCAGAGAGGAGGGGAAAAAATGTCACGCAGAAAACAAAGGCCAATATTGAAACCAGAGGAAGAAAATATGGGGGAAAGAGTGTCATGGGGATTGGCTGAGGAGTCATAAAATCTTATGCAAAAAAAAAAAATGTCTCACTAACACACAAAACGTCTTCAACAGCAGGCCTCTTGCAGTACCCTACCAAAGGCAGAGAGAAAACATGTCTTTCAGAGTAAAAAGTAAAAGTTAAGTGAACAAATTCATCTTTTTTTCCTCTTCTTTTTTTTTGTAAGCGCAGAAGAGTTTAGTTCAGAGACAAAAAAGCAAGTAGAATGACCCCAGATCCTCCCAACCTACATAATATTCATCATTTTAGGTCTGAAACCACTGCGACAAATTTGGGCATTGCTTCTAACAAGCAACTGCAGTCTTCTTTTTACCAAAGGGAGCTATTGAGTGTGTGGCAGCAGCCATTTGTAAGAGCCTGACTCATCACACCCCGCTGTGGCAACCTCGCACCCCCTGCAGATAGAAGCCCTCCGCATTTATTATTTCTCCCGGTGTGACCTTTCTCTGCCATGCATTACCAGCAATAAGCCACCCTGCCCATCCACCAAAAAAAAAAAAATCCACCCAAACCAAACCGTCCCGGAAGAGGACACGAGAGACATCCCTGAGACAACTCTGATCCGTGTTCCACCATGTTCCCTCACTCCGCCTACAGGGAATGGTGCTTCGTTGAAGGCGAAAACTTTTGATTATAATCCATTGTAATTTAAGTGACATGCCCCTGACATTTCCCGCAGCTGTCTGTCTAGAGTAAGCATTAAAAGAACTGAAGTTTGTAGCAAAATTCTGACTGGAGTTAAAGATGATGAAACATAGCAAAACAATTTATAAGCCACCCATGGGGATGCATGGGAATCGTAGTAAAACGCCTCAAATCATTGCAACTGCTGAACTTGTCCCAGGTTCTTTAATTCAAATATATAAATGGGCTGAGAGCCATCCACTATTCCAGCCAATCAAACCGATTGATGCTTCAGAGCACTTCAGCGTGGCTATAATTTGATTGGCTGTTGAATTCAAATATGAAGAGTCCTCTTAAGAAATCTGTTCAATCATGTCCTTTATTTCGCCCTTGAGATTAATCAGAGAGCCTTGGCTTTTTCTTCAGACACGAACGTATGAAGACAGAACTCCGGCGATGACTGCATTGCCATTGCCTTGCTGGGACTTCCTTGGGAGATGAGTGCCAGCAGATCTGGCTTTACTTGGCTGTATAATGGCTCACTGTTGATGTGGGTATAGGGAGGGGTGGGGTGGGGGGCATGAAATGCAGTCTTTGGATCTAAGGGACAAAGCACATCTCACAGGAAGTGACACAGACTGTTAGAGCCTCTCTTTGTGCTTGGCTCATTTGTTTTCTCCTTCCCATGTAAATGTCGGACTTTAATGGTGTAGAACACGACGACGACAAAAAAGACAGACCGCTGTTCGACAGAACACACACACACAAACAAAAAGTAAGTAAACACAATATGAAACCATGACCAAAGTCCTCCCTCCTCTCTCGGGAATATTATGTCAAAACAGCGGTCTACCCTTGTAGAGGTCTACCACAGACAAAAAAAGAGTTCGTGACAAAAGGCAACAATTTAGACAGATGTAGTTTTAAAACATTTTTTATTGTCAGCAAACAGAGAAAATTGCCTACAGAAACGACCAGATCAAGCAAATTACAAGACAATGGCCCGATTTCCCCAATTGTGACCATGCATACGATTTTCAGGGTGACACCACAGCACCGTCAGATCTTGCATCTTGTGGTGAGACATGACTGATTTCTTTTGGGGCAACACTCTGCCATACTTGGCCTCCCCTGTCTATTTACTTTCTCAATTCTAACTTGCATAGGCAATGTGGACTCCAAAGTACAGTACTTCCATCCCCTTTAAAAAAAATGGTGTCACATTTTGACTGTGATTTATGGTATAAGCCTACTGTTAAAGGGATGTACAAATAGACAGAGATAACTTCAAAGCTTCATGCCTTAGTAAGTAATGTTCTTTTGATTGTGAAGATTTGTGTTGGAGGAAAAAAAAAGGAACATGCTTATCGAAATAGATACTTGCTGGAAGACTATACAGACTTTTCAGGAAACTTCTCTGCTTTAAAAAGCCCTGTTACAAAGTGTTATCCTTCTTGGATAAGTGGACGCAGTTGCCATGACACTTCATAGATCATGAGAGACTCCAGAGTCCACAAAAAAATTGAATGAAAAAAAAAGAAGCTTCAGCCAATAAGAGCAATTTAATTACACACTAAATGAAAAAGCACCATCTCAGAACATCACTTTATGTATACGTTTGCTTTACATACTTCATAAAACAAAATGATGTGGCACAAGGAAGTCTTAATATACATTATCAAAGTCCAAATATTGGCTTACAGCACTGTACAGTACAGGGGCTGGTGGCGAGTTGAAGCGAGAGAGTCGAGCTCGACAGCGCTTCCCCCCACAGCGAAGGAAGGAAACCCTTAAGTGAGACGGGATCATCTGTATCTTATCAATGCAAAGTCCCCCCTCCCTCCTCCTCCTCTCTCCATAGCCCTAAACAGAAAAAGCTGCTGCACTTCTGACAGACCAGGGCAGGCTTCCCTTCAAAGAGCTTTCTCTCCCTCTCTCTCTCTCCCCCTCTTCTCTGCTAAAGCGTCTGTTGTCTTTTGAGGAGAAAGGGATCAGTTTCAGCAGCCGAAGCTGGGGGGACTGGCTCTCATCATCCTGACAATAAAACTGGAGAGAATAAAAACAAAGCAAAAAGCTTTACAAAGTGAAGGAAGGAGGGAGAGAGAGAGAGAGAGAAAACGAGGGAAAGAAATGAGAGGCGACTTATGATTTCCATCACTGATTATGCTCTAAAAATGTCTGTCCTTCAAATTCCCAAGCAAAAAAGTAGCCTTGATTTGGGGGGAGAACAGAAGAAGAAGAAGGAGAAGAAGAAGAAGAAGAAAAGATCTGTGCAAAGGTCTTCGGACATCTTAGGAGACATTATCCTAGTGTTGGAATGCAGTGAAGAATAAGCTGCTCAGATTCTTTCCAGGTTCCCTGGGGTAGGGGCGACACAAGTCCAAAGGGATTGTCCTGGTGCTTATAACCAACAGATGTGCTTTGAAGAAAAGAAAGAAAGAAAGAAAGAAAGAGAAGGAGAGAAGGAAAGAAGGAAGGCAAGAAAGACAGTGGGTTTCTCATAGGCAACATCCCAGTGACACCAACATCTTTGCATCCCTTTCTCGATTATCTTCTGTTGATATATGGTGTGCATCAGTGAGGAGGGAATCTTCATTTTCAGCTACCTACCCCCCCCCCCCCCTCCTTCTTCCTGACTCTTCACGGGTACAAGGCACTTATCAGCTACTTCACGAAGCATGAGTGCAAAGATCCAGCCCACTGGATGATGAAAACAAATGGACTACTCTAGCCAACAACAACGTATCTGATTTATTAGTTCATTTCTTGTAACCAAAGTGTTGTTATTACTCGTTTCTGTACCATGTGGCTGGGTGGATGCACAACTGAATGAATGTGCTGTGCACCGGGCGTAACCGTGCATTAAGTAACACTGACAGCTGATTAGGCAGTGCATGCTTCCGTGGAAAATGTCCTATTGGTCATAAAGTAATAATATAGATCTATATATACACAAAACATATGGCACATTGTTTTCACTGATCTCCACCTAGGTAAAAATGCAATAGAAAACAAACAAACAAACAAAACAAAACAAAACAACAACAGCCACCTGTCCATGTACACTCAGTATGAGATTGTTTAAGAATGCGAGCGTCACACATCGGCACTCGAGGAGACGTGCGAGAGCCGTGGGTCCGAGTCGATCTCGTAACGGTAGTGGTACCCTTCCCACACCTCCCGGCAGGCGTCCCTCATGTCATAGATGCGTTTCTTGATGCCCTTGCGGTTCAGGTAGAGCACAAAAAGGAACATGAGCCCGACAAAGCCCAGCACGATGCCCAGGAAGACGTAGGATGTCTGTAGGGCAAGGTCAGGGCCCTCGCCCGCCCGGTGGCACCCCAGAGTCACGTCGTGCACGGCCAGAATGGAGGTGTTGCGCAGGGCGGACGGGAAGGCGCACGTCAGACGCTCGGCGTCGGCCACTCGCGTCTGCGACTCGTTCAGCCACACGGCGAAAGGCTCGATGCCACAAGTGCACGTGTAAGGGTTGAGCCCCATGTGGAGGCGCGCCCAGGGGAGCCGGTCGAACTCACGCAGGGCCTCCTCGCGGAACGTGCGGAAGGCGTTGAGCGAAAGGTCCAGATCCTGGAGTTGCTCCAGGGGGGCGAAGGTGCCATTGTGAATGGCCACCAGGGAGTTGTTGCCCAGCTGAAGCCGACGCAGGCTGACCAGGTGAGAGAAGATGTGATCGGGCAGGTAGATGAGACCGTTGCCGCTCAGGTCCAGGCCCTGGAGGCTGGAGAGTGCGCTCCAGCGCAGAGAGGTGGCCAGATCTTTGACGGCCGTGTGATTGTAGAGCGAGCGACTGAGGTTGAGTTCGTGTAACGCACGGCTCGGCGAGGAGAACGCCTCTGGGTGAATGATGGCCAGCTGGTTGCCACTCAGGTCCAGCAAGCGGAGGCTGCGCAGTCCGGCGAATGTGCGTGATTCAATTTGAGAGATCCTGGTGATGAGACACACAAGGCCATTTCAAAGTGCTGTTTTCAAAGCTGTTTTAACGCTTATGTCAAAAAAAAACATTAGGCTTCAATTCACATATTACTGTTCACTGGCTCCATGGAATACCGGAAAAGACTGTTAGCTTTGAGCTGCATCTGAAGAAATACCTAGTTATGCTGCAGAATTTCAAAATTAGTTTTTGTATCATTTTGTCTTTCTAATAGTGTTAAGGAAAAACAAACCTTGTTGAGCCATCAATATAATAGCAAAGTTCTACACAAATAACTGAGCCAAATAGGATAGTTACTAAGACCGAAAGCCATCATTTACACCTTTTGATGGTAATTCTGAAGTTTTTTATTGCATATGTCTTACCTGTTGTTGCTCAGAGACAAAGTTGTCACATTAACCAGCCCTTTGAAAGACTCGGGGCCGATACGACTGATCTGATTGCCAGTGATGAACAGATTCTTCGTGTATCCTGGGATGTCACCCGGAATGTCCTGGAGGTCTTTCGAGACGCACTTCACGGTCAGGGCTGCCTCGGAACACTCACAGCCGGCTGGGCAGGCTGCCCCAGCATGGTAGACAGAGAGCAACACGCAAAGAACCGTCCATCGAAGCATTTTTTAAAAACTGCTCAAGAAGGGAAGTGATTCCTCTTCTGCACAAATCTTGCAAATCAGCGACGACCAAGAAGACCCTGCGTGATGAGATGAGAAGTCTAAAACCCCGACGTAAAGAGGGGAAATAAGTCACTCATTCTGCGTTTTGGTCAAAAAATGCACCCGTTTCATCCGCGCCACGGGCACTCACCACGCACGGAGAGCGAAATCCACGCGAAGCAAAGCACATTCGGCGCACTTCTTGCACTGCCGCCACTTTTTCGCCTCTCCAACTACTTTTCTTTCTAGCCTCCGAGGAAGACGAAACGTGCAAACCCACAAAACACGACCGGACTGTCGAACATACTCCTTTCTGATGGGTTTCGGCACGACCGCGCATAGGCTATATGTTTATTTCCTAAGCATGAGTAAAACTCCACGTGCGACCGGGAGATAGGCTACGATTTCCATGAGAAAAGCAAACTGGCCGTGCGACGTGTTTGATCCTCGCCGGTCTGTGCGGGGCGTCGCTCGCCTCAAACAATGAAATTAAAGCACCATCGCTCGGCACAATCGATGGGGAGGGGCTTCAAAACTCAACTCCCTTTCAAATCTTCCCCGGGTCGCTACTACAAAGGGAGAAAACGAAGAGTGGGATGATTGGACTGCGGCAACTATGTGCATAATCGTTTATGGCCCAAATCCTTTGCTTTGAGTTGAGATGTTTCGAAGAATTCTTGCAACACCTTTAACCTAGACAAACCTGGATCTGGCGACAGCATCACTTTTCTTAAATATGAATGGCCAAAATAAGACTCTGCCAATGCCTTTATTCATACTGCTGAATTTCAGATATGGGGCCAAATAGATTAAAAAAAGACTTGTGTTCCCCGTGAAGGAAAAAAGGATAAGATGCACAAATTCGTTAAGAATAACAAATTATGCCTACAGCTGATCAGAAAGATCCTGACGTTTAAAAAAAAAAAAAAAAAAAATCCTGAGTGGAGGGGTGTAGGAATGCCCCTGGAATTCGCAGTCCTGAAAGACGCACTAGGAGGACATCAGCGGAAACACTGGTGTCAAGTAACCCTCTAAAGTGATGCCATTAAAACAATGAGTCTCTTTTTGTTTTCAGTGAGACAGAATAGGCATATCGCTACTCGGCGCCTCACCACCTCCCCCTGCCCTTTTCAAAGCGCTCAGGGGCCCTGTGGTTTTCACAGAAGACAAAAGGACATGAATTTAAGTGACCAGAGCTTTTGACAGCCTGGTGTCAAAACGAAGACCGGTACAACATGATGTATTGAATTCGTCATATAGTAGTAGGCTAGTCTACTTGAAAAGTTCTCATCAAATAATGCGATTTGACTGTTTCAGTGCGTAGGCTTATTTCATGAACTGAAAGCGGATTTGACGGAATAAATAATGTTGCCCGTAGCAAGAATGACTTTTGACACATTCACTTTATGTGTTAGGATAAGCAAGGATGGTTTGCCTGGGTGAAGGGCTAGGCCAACAATACAATACAATTTGGTACATTGCTATCCGGTCAAACTAGGGTAGTGATCAGAAATGCTTAGTGTGGAATGTATTTAGAGAGAAGAAGCACTTTTGTAATAAATAGAATTTTATTAAGATTTACAGACATTCCAAGATCACACCATTTCTTAGATTCCTTTATTTGCAGAGCATCCTGCTGGACAGTGCAGCGCTGCAGTAGTTAATCCGGAAGAACCAAGAGAGAGCTGGAATACTGCAATTTTGGAAAACTGATTTCCCATCTTGTGCGGAAAACTTTGATAATGAGAAGCTTTTGTCACCCGTATGAACTGGAAATAAAAATAACCGGTCTTCACATCCCCAGGCCCTGACTCTGATAGGTTATGACACAGCTTTCACCCCAAATCAACAACACAAGTTGAGTCTTTTGGACAAGGCGGGGTGTACAGCCGACCTGTGTGGAGACGTCAAAGTGAATTTGAAAAGAAAAAGAAAAAAAAAAATACAGAAACTCACAGATGACTGCTCTATCATTGCCAAGCTGTGGTGACATCATCACAATCCTGTCCTCCATCAACAAGTTGTGACAGTGGCTGAAAACCGATGTCTCGCCCCCCCCTTACCCTGAACCCTCAAAAGACTCGACTGGCATGAATCAGCCAATCAGTAAGTTGATTCATGGCAGTTGAGTGTTCAGGGTTTAGAGGGGGGACATTGGAACACAGCCGGTGAAAGTCCTCAGACATAGCAGTCCTCACTCCTGCCGCCCGCCGTCCCTCCACATCACATACTCGATTCGTTCCTGCTCTGCTCTGATTGCCTGACAGAAGTAATCAATGCAAGTGATTAGCTGAACTTGGTTGATAGCAAATCGTGTGCATTTAAACTATGCCAACTTTAAATCAGGTGTGTGTGTTTTTTTTTCGAGTTGGCTGGGAGAGAGAGAGAGAGAGAGAGAGAGAGAGAGAGAGAGAGAGAGAAGGCACACGACCACGGTGAAGCACCGACAACCTCTGCTCCGGATGCATCGGCATGGTGAGGACGATGCTGCACTCGAGAACAGTATTATTGATCTATCTGCCGCTAATTCACCCAATGCTGAAAACCTCACAAAACCTCAGAGTCCAAAAAAAAAAAAAGTGAAGGAAAAAAACCCATGAGTAATACGATTATCTTTCTACAGGCAGTTGAGGTGGCTGGGGACATTATCACCGCGGAGAGTGGAGCAGTTAATTGAGGAGAAAGAGGGACAGAGGCGAGAGCATCAGCTTAGGGAGATGAGAATGGAAGCACCAAACTGTTGGAAGCGAGGCGCTTCAGGTAGCCACACCACCGGCTGCACGGCCCTGTTGCCGCCGTTTCTACATCTCTGTCGGCACACGCCAGAGAGAGATAAATTCTGCATTTTCCCGGTCTAATCTATTGCTCCGCGAAAAACCATTTGTTACGGGCAACTGGGTCAACGCCACTTGCCTACGAAGCCGGCTCACTGGAGGAGAGAAGAGTTACAATCTGTTAACTGGTGTACACAATCTACAATGATAAGATAAGTACTATGTCAGCAAAAATACATCATTAAAAATAGCCTCTAGATAAGAATTTGAAGTATAAACATAGCTTATATGTTGCTATCTGTACAAATGCAGTTATGCAGTATTCAGTTATGATATGCTGCTGTCGAGTAAACAAAAGGTCTACCAAGAGACATCTCTGCCACATCCATAGAGGTGCGAATTCAGGCTGCCAGTGGCCACCTGGCTAGCACTGAACACCTGCATACACACACGTACGCACACACACACACACGCACACACACACGCACGCGCAGGCATGCTTGCATGCTTACAACTAGCTCATGCTGGCATGCAGGCAAACACATGCACACAACCAGAAAAGATTATGTCCACACACATATGTGCACAATTGCACTTGCACACAGACACACACACACACACACACACACACACACACACACACACACACACACACAGTTAAAACACATCCTCTATCTCACACACACAACCACATACACAGCCACATTAATTTCCTTTCACAAATTAGTGTGTTGTACTGAAGCCTGTTGTTTGGGTGCAAGAGTCAAGGCTATAGGCGAATGAGTCTGTGGTCTTACTGAAGACTAGGTCTGGATCTGAATAGGCAGTTCAATATTTACAAAAAAGCATTTATCACCAGGGTCACAGAGTCAAGTCACTTCAAACAGAGTTAACATTAAAGGCCCGTTAGAGCATCATAGCAATAGCAGAAAAATGAAATATAAACTGAAAAAGATTCAATTAAATAGAAGAAAAAAGAATCTACTTTTCTAGTTTCTTTAAAAACTAGTTTCTTTGACAAGGTCTGGTACCAAACACCAACTCGCACTCACGCTCCTTTAACGCACAAGTGGGCGAATTTAAATGCTTCACGTTACCAGGGAAGAAGAAGAAGCACAAGGAGTAGCCAGGGAGAAAAGACTCGGAGCCCCACACGTGAGAAAGTTTTTTTTTTTTTTTGCGATCGGCATTTCCTTCCCGTCGTGTTCCCCCCCCTAATCTGATAGCAGGGCGCTGGGAGCCAGCGGGAGCCGCGCTCCTCTCCTCGCACACTCGAGGAGGGAGATTTAGCCGAGGCTCTCTTGGTGGACCTCAAGACCCTCCTGACTACCTGCTGCTTCTGGTGATCATGCCAAAAAAAAAAAAAAAGAGAGAAAGAGGGAAGGAGGTGGAGAGGGGGGTTGTGGCAAGGAAGAAAGTAGGGGATATGGTGGGGTAGGATTGGGGGTGGGGGTGGAGGGGGTTCAGTGCTTTTTCTGTTTGATTCCAAACAAAGGGGGGATTTGATTCTGCCACCGAAGCCATGGCAACGGGTTTAGTGTCCTAGCAATCGTGTAGGATTACAGCGAGTTCAACTGGTGTTTGGAACTAAATAGAAAGTTAATATGTACAGTGCGTCGAGGCAAAAAAAAGAAAGGTAAACAATGAAGCTTGACATCATTGTCAGCGCCCTACACAGAACCTCACGAGAGAGAGCAAAAACAACGAGAAATAAATAATTGGGAGGGGACTTGCTGTAGACAGCCATTGAGTTTGGGGTTCGTTTGGCCACAGACTCTTATTCCTAATCCTGGAACCATGTGGATACATTGAACATCGAGGGAGGACTTTTTCTTTTCCTTTCTCCCTGGCCTAGGCACTGACTGAATTCATTACTCTCATAGAGGAGAGGATGAAAGAGACAACAAAAGAGGAGAGAGAAAAAGAGGGGAGGAATAACACAGCCGATGAAGAAAGAGGTCAATGCGTCTTTGCGTCTTTTAGAAACTCGGGAAGAACGTTATAGAGTGGAGGAGAACGAAGCAGTAGCTAGATAGAATTCAATCACCGCAAAAGAAGCTCTTGGACCACTCCATCCTTTGCCTACTCCTCACGGGCAGACGTCAATGTCGCTTTTTGTGTGTGTGTGTGTGTGTGTGTGTGTGTGTGTGTGTGTGTGTGTGTGTGTGTGTGTGTGTGTGTGTGTGT
>JASCQY010000068.1:13421995-13432193 GCA_030264315.1 Sardinella tawilis
CTGCTACAACTCTACAACACATCTAATACTCCTGCTATACCTCTGCTACAACTCTACTACACATCTAATGCTACTACGACTACACCTCTGCTACTACTCCTGCTACACCTCTGCTACAACTCTACAACACATCTAATACTCCTGCTATACCTCTGCTACAACTCTACTACACATCTAATGCTACTACTGTACTACTACTACTACTACTTTTACACCTCTGCTACAACACCTGTACTACTCCTACTACTCTGCTAGTATGCATACTGTCTGGAGTTTCTCTTTGGCTTTCTATGACTTTCATCCATCCAGGCTAGCTCGCTCATTTCTGAATGGATTTTCGTCATTTTTGCACCGCAGGAAACTATGCAAAGTTGTCTAACAACAGAACCAGACCCAGAAAATCTGCCAGAGTTCTCCTTTAAGCCTAGTCCATTCCTAAAAGCAAAATTCAATGACAATCTTCATTGAAAAGGAGCTTTAAATGTGCATTAGCGTGCATCCGCAGAGGATGGCAAAACACTCTCTCTCTCTCTCTTTCTTTCTCTCTCTCTCTCTCTCTCTCTCTCTCCCTCCTGAGTTCAGAGTATCAGCAAAAGAGCAGCTCAGAGGATATGTGGATGCCCTTGGCAGGTGGTGACAGTTCCTGCCTCATCACATCCCAGTGCCATCTGAGTGGAGGAAGGGAGAGGTCTCTCTCTCTCTCTCTCTCTCTCTCTCTCTTTCGCTCTCTGTTTGGCGTGGGTGTGTGTTTTTTGTCATTGGGAAATGTCCCTTTTGTGATCAGGAGGTTGGCCCTTCAAAAGAGCCCCCCCTGCTGGAGGTCCTCGGAGCCTCACCTGACGTGCTTTCCGTGGATGAGGGCGAGCAGGCAAACGTTGACCATGTTCCATGAGGTGCTGTTGTCGTAGCGCATCAGGTTCAGCGCCATGGCGACGTGTGAGTGACAGTTGTCACAGCAAAGGTTGTGCTGCAGGGGAAAAAAGAAGTGGTGCAACTGCAGTGCAATCTCTGGCAATCATTTGGAATACTCACACCGGTTTTAAGACACACACAAACACACACATACACATTCTTCATACCCACACACACACACTCATTCACTCACTCACTCAAAGAGCAGTAGAAGTACAGACACACACATTTAGTTACTCTATCTTCATCACGCTCTCTCAAGCAGAATAAAAGAGATCAGAACAGAATGTTGTACACACACACACACACACACATATTACCATTCTGTGTTTGTACTCCTCAGAGGCATCATGTACCGCTGTGTCCCAGGCATTGGAGCCACTGGCATACACTTTGCTTACATCAAGCATCCAGTACCTGCAGAAAACAGCCAACAGGCAGACCAAGAAAGTCCCCCTCAACAACCACACTTGCAAATAGACTATGACCATGCACTGCCCACAACAGCAGCAAAAACTCCCTGGCCACTCTTCAAAGGACCATTTAAATGATGCTGCTCTCTGAATCTCTGTTTATGCTCTCTCTCTCTCTCTCTCTCTCTCTCACACACACACACACACACGCACACGCACACACGGCTGTGGTAGGAAAAATGGAATAAACATTTCTTTTGATATGTACTTCCATGAAGGCACTATGGTTATTCACTGTCCTTGAAGGACGCCCTGCATTTCTGTCAGGAGTCGTCAGCAGAGAACCGCTCCGAGGAATTTAATTAACTCACTTAGTGGGTCTTCCGAAGGCCATGTTGTCCTCCTGATGAGAGGCAGCAGAGAAAAACAAAAACACACAAAACAATAAGGGGTGTTTTAAACACAAAACATAATTTATATGATAATTACATGTTCACACTCTAAGAAGAAGACAAATTTACATCTTTACACTTTTAAGTCTTGCTTTAGGGTTTTAATTTGGGTGGGTTATATGTTTATGTGTATGTTTGTGTGTGTGTGTGTGTATGCACAGTTTCTATGTGTGTGTGTTTGAGGGGGGTGATTAAAGGAAAAACAACTAAGAGAAACATTTAAATTTGAGGTTATGTGTGTATTCCAAGTTCTCCAACTCCCCAGCACCCTAAAGACAGAGGAGCTGGTCAGGCGAAACTGTAATGTCTCCCACCAGTGAGGGTGAGACACACACACACACACACACACACACACACACACACACACACTCCTCCCCTCTCATGCAGCACAACCCTCCCCGCCGCTCTCACCAAGAGCTTTCACTGATGGCCTCTGGGCCCTGCAGGTCACCAGTGTGAGAAACTACAGGACAGATGGACAGCAGTGGTGGCAGGAAGATATTCCCTGTTTGTGTGTGTGTGTGTGTGTGTGTGTGTAAGGTGTGTGCATGTGGCAATGATGAGGTTGCGCGAGGGAAGTAAAGGTGATCTAAAGGAGGAAGCAGCGGTGGAAAGACATTTCTCTTCTGCGCATCTCACATCTGTGTGTGTGTGTGTGTGTGTGTGTGTGTGTGTGTGTGTGTGTGTGAGAGAGAGAGAGAGAGAGAGCAAGAGAGAGAATGAGAAAGAGAGAGAGAATGGGGGAGGGGTAGTGTTACTAGCATTGGTGGAAAGACATCAGGATGTGCGTGACTGTGATCAGGCTTGAAATGTGTGTGTGTGTGTGAGTAGAGAGTGTGTGCGTGTTTGAGAGTTCGACCTGAACAAGGGAGCAACACCATAAAGGCATTCCCAGAGGAAAGGGGGGGGGGGGTTGATCTAAAGAGAGGTGTGGGAGTCACAGCAGGAAGACTCTCTCTCTCTCTGCCACCACAGACCACAGAGGCATCGGTAGTCCCAATCAAAGTGCAGACCCTCAGATGACCCCAGGGTCCGGTGCGGCGGAGAAGCAGCAGGGGCGCTGACCACCACTCTTCCTTTACCGCTCTTCTCTTTCCTTCTCCTCTCCTGACCGCTTAAGGGTTGTTCACATTTGCAACGATAACTGTAACTATAACAGGAACAAATTATCGCTCTAATTAATATGAATGACAACATTCACACTACAACTATAATGACAACAACATGTGCAACGATATCTTTGGGATCACTTTCTCAGTGATTTTTTGAACGATAAAAGGTTTTCAGCCAATCAGAAGCATGGAATTTTAGACATTATTTTATTCACAAGCGGGTAGACTTACTTTATCGTTGGCCAGTGTGAACGGAAATGTCGTTATAGTTATAGTTATCTTTATAGTTGTCGTTGCAGATGTGAACGGCCCTTTACAGCCTCCAGACACACTGATGCAGTGCACTGCAGTCCATAGCTGAGTCCCACTACAGCTGAGTCCCAGTGTCGTCTCTAACCCTAAACCTTAAAAACACTTAAAAAAAAAACTTATTTAACCAGGAAAAGTCCCGTTGAGACCTCATTTCCAAAGAAGTCCTGGCCAAGACGCAGCAGAAAGTTACAGGTTACAGTTACAGTCTAGAATTTAAATGATTAATCACTTAAAATGATAGTCCAGTGTACCTGAATACTTCCAACCATAGCCAAATTATCTGCGGTTACCAAGTGCTATCGGTTGGGGGAAGAACAAGAAAATGTTGTACAATGTTGTATTGTACCAAATGATCTTGTTCTATTCCCTATTGACAGCACTGGGAATCCTAAAACAACAGGGCTATGGTTTGAAGCACTCCAGACCATTGCTTAAAACTGGTATGAATCATGAAGTCGATCCATGCCAATTACATCTTTGGGGGTGCAGGGCTAAGCTGGGACATAGCGATTCAACCACTATGGCTGTACACTACAGTGAATGCCAGTTAAGTGCAAACGTGACTTAATTCACACGGCACATCTTTTGGGGACCTCTCTAACGATCACTCTCTAACACAGCAAACTACGATCTTCATTGAACTCAAGCTTTAGCGTGTCAATGACTGATTCGAAAATTAGACCTGCTAAATGTTCTTCTAATTAGACTCATCAACAATTAGTCATTTTTCAAAGTGTGCAAAATGATTCACTCTCAGTCTGTGATCATTTCTTCCACTGGGTGCAAGGACCATTTTAAGATCCGCAAACGAAAAAGTTTGTAGTCAGAAAAGGCCTTCGGGGTCTGTTGTCTATAGTGATTGTCTGAAGCCTCTGGCCTAAACAATCCACATGGTATTGTTTTGTCCTTTTTTCTTCTTTTCCGTTTTGGTTTGTTCAGGGGGTTGGGAGATAACAGCCTGCCCTGTACTTGTGTTAGGGAGTGTTGGGGAGTTTTATTGAGCCGCACAGCAGTCTCAAGGGGGATTTCTACAGTCTTGGAGCGATCGTCCGCGGTGATGCATTTGTGCTGCCACCGTCGCCGGGAAACGAGGAGCGCGAGGCGACATTTTGAGCATTGGCCGCTGCGGCTGGACCCGCGACCCTCTCGCTTCAAAACCACCTCCCAGTCTGGCTTCTTTTAAAAGCCTTCAAATGCCATGTGTTTCAGGACTCCACAGCACAAGCCCTCCAAAAAAACTTTTATTAAACACAGCCCAGCCCAGGCCGCAGCACTGGTTGCTGTCTGCGTTGCTGTCGAGGTCTTGTGGAAGGCAAGGCCTGGTTGTCAGATGCTTGCTGCCTTCCTCAACGCTGCATTGCGACAAGGTTTCACACAACAGTTGTGATGACCACATCTACAGATCTCATGGAGCTTAATCACCTCGATCAGTTCATGTTATTCTGCCCAGTGTGTGGTTATAACAAGTTCTCTTCAAAGAGATGCCTTTCGGCATGCCTCAAATTACATGCAAAGATGGTTAGAAAATAAATGTAACCGTGTGTTAAACAGAAAAAAAAAGTCATGGGCAAACATCTGTCTGTGGTGGTACTCACGGAGACAAAGTAGGGCCCGGCAAAGTCTCGAATCACTCCTGCTGAGGTGCAGATTCCAATGTGTCCTATGAATGGCAGAAGCCATCTGAGAAGAAAACAAAGAGAAGAGAATCAAGCTGGATAGTACGAAAGAGCCCAAATTTACCACTGTAATACCACAGACTTGGAAAAGAGTGTGTAGGGGAAATTTATTTTACAGCCAATACAGACATAACTGATATTTATAACAGTATAAAAGTACCCAGAATCAGTGAAACAAATTTGTTCATATCCACTGAAACTGTGTCTAGAAAGCAGCTTTTTTTTTTTTTTCTTTTTTTTTTACATAAGGTTCAGACACTGACTACAGGTCTTTGTAAACAACTACTGTTATTCATGTGTTACTGTAGCTGACATGGACAAACTCTTTCGTACATTTAATAAAATTCATACGTTGAAATTCTACCAGGGGCGTTATTGATTGGTCACTATACTGATGTTAAGTTCAAATGTGTGGTTATTCTTTTCTGATATGTAGGGCCTAATCATAAATGTTAGGAGGACCTATAACCTACTGTCGAATGTGTGACCAAAATGGCAAAGTGGAGTAGGACAGAGCCAGGGTAGGCATCCTAGATACAGTTCTGTCCACGCAATTATTAATATCTGATGGTGCTCTCCAGAAAGAGAGCGCTTGACCTAGATTACATGAAAGAGAAGTAGATGTTGAGGATGAGGAAGATGTTAAGAGAAAGTTAGTCTGTTAAAAACGTTATTCTCTAAAAAGGTCTTCCACTTTTTAATTTTTTTAACTGAAGCGGAAGCTTCGCATTTACATCAAAGTTATCCATGGGTTAAATGCACATCGCCAGGTCACACTGTCAGAAAAATACTATGAGAGGGGGATGACAAACATCAGATAGGTTCCTGGAATTCCTGGAGGAATGCGTTTATGGGGGGCACTTGTCACAACGGAAGCGATCAAACGAGGTGAATGCAGATGTATCACCGAGCGCAGAGTTACAATAGCTACAGTGTCCCGCTTGGGGAGAGAGGGGTTGCGAGATATGTCACAGTGGCACGCTCTCTTTGTAGCATCAGAGGGGGCGGCTGGCTAACAACAGAGCACAGTTTTAGCTGCATTGTCCTCGGTACAGTAGGAGTAGGCTACAAAATTGCAGACAGCTGTAATGACAGCTGATGGCGCACAGCCCCGAAACCAAAACGCATAGGACAAGCAACAGGACAAGCAATAGGCTACATAATGAATGCTATTACGAAGCACAGCTGTTCTCATGCGAAAATGTTCAATATCTTGCCAATGACTCCCCGACAGGCTACCTACTTCAGAGACGTCACACCGTTGTAGCACTGTTACAACGTTACAAAGTTGCATTATCTGTTGCCACCTGAACATTCTAACGACAGTTAGCCTACATAAACACAGCATATCATTAGCCTGTGGGTAAGTTACCAACAACCAACAATAAAGTTCAAACGAGATGGCAATATCGTATGTCAGATCTATTCCGTGCATCCAGTTTTACAAGCTAACTGCATTAACGTCAGAAAAACTGCGTATCCAACAATGGCATTTCCCCTGTGCTGTCACGGATCATCCCCGTCTGCGCCGGGGGAAAGGCAATAGCTAACGTTAGTTACCACCTTGCACTTGAAAAACATGACCGTAGGATGCTCTAGACACTCACGATAGAACAGGTATAGGCGTCCAGACAATACAGTAAGGATATCGACTTGTAATTGGATCTATCCTCTCAACAGCTATGTTATAATTCTTCGTAGTGTCTATTTCGACAACATCCGCCATCACCAACAGTGAAAAATGAACTTCATTCGTTCCGCTTCCTGGCAGCTGCTCTCGCCGAAAAGAGCAACCGCGCGCTTCCGGGGTCCCGGCAAGGGAAGTTTCTGAGGGAGTCGATTCTGTCATTAATAGGCCATCATCAGGGTTGATGAGTCTGAATAGCAGGATATATTTCACCTCGACATTTTCAAAATACATTGCACGAGCATTTCTAATGCAATCTAAAAGTTTCTAAATATTTCTATCTCTCTCTCACTCTCACACAAACACACACACACACACTCACACATTTTCCTGCTCATACATGCATACTCACAGCCATATAGCTTGAATTAACATAGGCCTAAAAATCCAGGGTTGTCAAACTCATACACTCAAACACAAACAAATTTTTATCATGGGCCACATGAGCATTAGGCTATGCTTTCCTTCAAAGGGCCACCATAGTCTACATACAAACTGTCAAGTAAGAAATCCTTTTCCTGTAGCCTACTTCTGACCATCACTTGTCATGATGCCTCTCTGTTCTGACCACTTCTCATCACTTAATTTCCTGTCAGTAGTTGCACGATGCAGTTCATAGTTGACTGCAATAGATGCAGATGCAGAGCTCCCAGTATTGCACTGCATAACCAATAATTATTTTGGCATCAATTAAAAAAAAAATCAAGCAGGCCACATAAGTTAAATTCTTTTCAAACCAGCCTAATCTAACATGAATTACATCCTTGATCATTTTTAATAGACCATGCATCTCAGTTGAAGTTATAAGGTCTAATTCTACATGCCTTAAGTATGTATTTTGTGGTGAAATAGTGGTTGTGCATACAGTAGATGTGCACTTTGCACACTAGAATATCAGTCCACCTACGAAATGAAAACAAATAGCAGTAGTGTACAAAAAAGATGTCAAAATATAGAAAAAAGATAAAGAGAGGAGAAACAAACATGCTGTACATTCGACTATATAGTACAGCTTTTTTGGTAACACAGATGAAAGAGGGTGAAGAAAATTGAATGTACAATTTTCTTGCCAGCTTGTCGAATTATGTTCTAATTCTATGATTGCATTCTATGCTGTGTTCCATGTGCAGAGAAGATTCTGGGGTTGCTATAGCAATTCATCTGGGTCTGGTGAGGAGGAAATGGAGGCAGTGGTGGTGGTGAAACCCATGGGAGAGAGGAACAGCGGCTGCACATCTTCCACACTGGCCCCCATTATACGTGACAGGTGATATATGGCGCAAACAGCGAAAACAAACTACTCAGCAGAAGCGGGCAGACGTTGATAAACGAAGCCGAGGTGACACAGATACCACGAGCTCATCACCACGGAGCCGGGGGAATTCTCCCGGAGAAATGCCGCCACCAGTGTCACAGCTGCTTCGATAGCACGGCCAGAGCATCCAACCCAATTAGACCAGAGGAGGTGCAGCAGATATGCCGCTACTCCCAGCTGTGTGTGTGTGTGTGTGTGTATGCGCACGTGTGTGTTTCTTTCAGGGCAAGAGGGATCCTTTGTTAGAAGTCTACCAACTGGTTGGAAATGTGAAAATGTCTCCTTTCTTTCCCCTCACCTTCGCCTATCGGCCCTTTGAAGTGCAACAATATTGTTAAATTTGCCTCTTTTGTTAGACTCGGCAATGGATGACATTGAGCCGACCTTGAAGTTTGATGTAGGCCTACGCATGGAAGCTGAATATATTATGACTTCAAGGTGCAAAGGAGGGAAAGGACAGACAGATGTAATAAAAAGAAGAATAGAGTTCATAATTGAGGTTCAGACAGAAGGGCGGTACTTTTCTGCACCATACACCTCCACGTTCTTTTTATACCTTGGAAGCTGTTCCTGCACACCATTCACAAAATATTAAAACACCAGTAGCCTACCTACTGGTATTCAAAATACATTTTGTGTTATGTTTCTGCTGCTTTGCAGATTGCCTGGTAGAGCAAGTTGCTAACAAGCCACATGGGCTTGATTCACAAGCAGTAGGCTGACAAGATGCAAAACTCTGTATTAACACTTGTTTCAAAGTACATTCTCCAAATTAATAAATTAGGCTACGCTAATGTTTGTGTCAGAGCAGTTGTCATCAAGCCATTGTAGTGAGCTGACAGTGTAAAATATTACAAATGAATGAGAACACAGGATCCAAGCTGTCACCCCACTGTCATCCCACCCTTGGCTCTGCCCTGCCTTTCGTAGGCAGCATCCTCGGTGGCCTATACTCTTTTATCCCATTCTGCCTCCCTGGAGAAACACCTGGATGCTACCGACCACAGAAAATAGCAAGTCAAACAATACCGAGACCCCCGTTTACACAGACCTTATCGTGTGACATTTCCTGAAGCTCAATCCACTGGAGGTTAATTTACTCTCCTGACGCCCTATGATGTATTGCCATTAGCACAGGAACATATCAATAGTTGAGCTGGATCGGTGGTACATAGGGCCACCACGATGAACAAAACTGATTGTGTCTCCTGGGGACTGCAGTTCTAAGAGGTCAGAATGTGCACTTACTGGGTTGATAGGAAGATGGGTTTGGGAAATGTAATAATAATAATGATAATAATAATAACAATAACAATAACAATAACAATAATAATGATAATAATAATGATATTAATAATAATAAAGGCTAATGATAATAATCATCATATATTTGTAGTATCATTAATATAAGTATTAGGCTTAGTATTAAGGTAGGGTTACACATTATGTTGTTCTATGTTCTTTATCCATTCTTAGAATTGTTTTGCTATTGTTTTATGAATCTTTTTTGTAATTGTTTTATAAATATATTGCTATTCTTACAGTAGGTTATTGATTTGCAGCCTTTAGTGGAGGAAAGCAGAATATCAAAAGACACACAGCACCCCCCTGTGGACACAATATTCTTCACATGTAGGCTAATTTGAAAGCAAGTTACTGTAATGCAAGTGACTAGATGGTGTAGTGTTTCTTTTATGCTTTATATTTATTTTATATTTAGAGTATAGGCCATCAAGGATGCAGCCTAGGAAAGGCAGAGCCTTGGGATGATGAACCCTCAAGCTGTGACAGCTTGGATCCTGTGTTATCATTCACTTGTAATATTTTACACTGTCAGATCACCACAATGGCTTGATAACAACTGCTCTGAAACACACATTAGCGTAGCCTAATTTATATATATGCTGTGTTTGCCACCCTGCAGAAGATCATCGGCCGCCCCCTGCCCTCCTTGACTGCCATCTATAACTCCTGTTGTTTCAGAAGGGCCAGAAACATCTGGAAGGACACTACCCACACTGGTTCTCATCTCTTCAACCTGCTGCCCTCTGGCAGGCGCTTCAGGTCCATAAGGGCCAGAACCAACAGACTCATGGATAGCTTCTTCCCCAAAGCCATCACCATACTCAACTCAAACATGCACTAAAAACAATCTGTACTGTCATACCTGCACTGCGCCACCAGACATAAACTACCACTTTGTCCACATTTATTCACTCACTGGACTCAAGCACAAGCTCAAATTGTCTGTGTCCACAAATGTCTGTGCTCACAATCTGCCTGTATGTCCGTCTGTCTGTGTCATTCCCTAAATGTGTA
>JASCQY010000068.1:13546835-13556835 GCA_030264315.1 Sardinella tawilis
CAATACCTTATTTAAACCAGATTCAAGACGACTATAATTCTCTTTCAAACCAAATCCAAATTAGATCAAGAGCTGTTTTAATCATGATCCAGACCAGCTGCATCATCAAATGCAAGCGAATCAGAGAGGAGAAGAGACGTTATGCAGTGGTCGGGCCAGCCCAAACCCAGTGGGTTTTTATGGCATTTTTCTCCCCTCGGTGTTAAAAGACATTGCACTGCCAATTGGGTTTGCACTACATACTGTACAGGCCTAGTCTGCCAGAAGAAAAATGCCTTTGGCCCATGCCAGGGTGTTCTGTTATAGTTTAATCTGCCATAAAAACTTCCCCAGAACTGAGCTGCGCTAGGCTGAGCCATGCTGTATTGCTGCTGAAACAGGTGGGGGAGGAGTGAGAGGGTTCGGTCTGGTCCTGCCACTCAAACTAGTTGCCCCTTCCTCAGTGGAAAAAGCTGCCCCCTCCTCCCAATACACATGCACACACATATGCCTGGAGGTCAAACACTAACTGATTTAAAACATTTTCGAGGGAAGTTTCACATCAGATAACATTTTTCCCACCCCTTGCTACTCTTCCCACCCCCTTCCATTTTCTTCTCTTTCTCCTCCTCGTCCTCCTCCATTCCATCACTCCATCTGTCTCTCTCCACATGTCTGTTCATTGTCTCTCTGTCTCTCTTGGTCTCCCGTCGCCGGGCACAGCAAGGGAGGCGGGTCTTGTTGTCGAGGGGCGGAGAGCAGGTAAGGATCAGGTGGGGACCTGCCCCTGGTGGGCCACCTCTTCCTCACGAGCTGGTGGAGGTGGAGGAGGAAGAAGATGAGGAAGATTATGATGATGAGGATGATTATGATGACAGTGATGACTATGATGACTATGACGACGATGGATATTATTACTATGATGACGACGAAGAGGAGCTGTTGTCAAGACGTCACACACTTAGAGTGTCTATCTCAGTACCCGATGTGGAAGAGGAGAGGCCGTGGAGGGTCGTCACTCCTTGCCTGACATATCCCATGATGCTTCAGCGGCCGCGTGTGTCCTTCCTGTTGCCAGGTCTGCTGGTGATGGCCCTAACCCTGTGGTGGCTCATCTTTGTATGACACTCCAAGCAGCCAATCAGGCATAGACTCAGACTCTCTAAGCCTGCCTATTTTATTCCCAGAGCCAATCACAGTGCACTTTTTAGTCAACCTCTTCCGTTGTCTCATCACCACATATCCTTACTTCAAGCTTCTCACCCAAGGATCATCACTTGCCAGGCCTCTCCCCATTGCACACAGACTTACTTGGGGAAAGCTGAGGACAATCTGATGGGAGATCCCTCCCAACATCTCTGACTAGCTCATCTATGGAGTGGCAGAGAGCATCTCTATCAGGATATTTTTGAACTCTTTTACAAAGAATAGACTATTTTCTTCACTGAATAATTTGACCAAAATTAATTGAAAGAAATGAAATGAAAAAAAAGAAAAAAAAAACAATTACGTAAACATTTCTTTTCCTTTTTTCCAAGTGGATTCTATGGGAGCAGGAAAATGTTTTACTGTATCTAACATCACACCCCACACACCTTAGAGTAGCGGAAATATCAAAGAGCAGATTGACAAAAACAGAGCAGATTTGGGAGAGGCCATGCCAGACTTATCCAAAGTCCTCCCGGAGGCATCTGTGACAGGGATATTGTCTCCTCCACTCAAAAAAAAAAATCAGTGCTCCTGCTCATCAAATGCATGACCACTGTGTTTTAGGTTCAGGCATGAACAAGGCTGCCCCTTAGGACCCCACCTCTCAAAAGAACTACAAACAAAAAGAAGAAGAAGAAGAAGAAAAAAACTACAAATGTTCCTTTGAGTTACACTGTCATTTCTGTTTTCCTGTTGGACTTGAATGGCCTTAAACCTGCCTCCGTTTAACTTTTAGGGCAGGATGTACAGTACCTGCTTTACCTGTTTACCTGTTTACCTGTAGTTTCACACTGGCCAATGCCCGTCACTGAACAGTACCTAACTTTAATAGTGCCACTTAGCACCTTTTTTTTCCAACTTGCTTTCAGTTTGCATTGCGTGTTGTTACAATCAGCTGTGTCACTGTAGGGAATTACAGAGCGAGAGTGAAAGAGTAGGCGAGTGATAAAGAAAGAATGGAGTGAAAAAAAGAAAGAGGTTGCGGGAAGAGAATGTTGCAGTGAGGCTGAGTAGACTGAGCTGCTTTTGGAGAGGTGATGTGAGAAGCTTTTGGAATAAATTAGACTCGCTGGAACACATTGCACACAACTTGTGAAGTGTGAATCATGAAGTGGGTGAAAAAGAAAAGAAACACAAACAGCCAAAAAAAAAAAAAAAAAAGGCAAATGAGGGTTGTAAACGGCTAAGGCCGCAGGGGTTTACTTCATGGGGTGGTGATGTCAGCTGTCAACACACATACAGTATGCAACATAACAGTGCGTGCTTGTGCATACACACACACACACACACAGACACACACAGATTTGCAAATAGCTTCTCAGTTGTTTGCCATAAGCTATTTAGACAGAAACATATGAATGAAAATCTGTAGCATTCAGGGATGGTGAATTTACATCATTTGAAGATTATACTGTGAAATCTCATTGGAATTCAGACGGCTGTTTGAAAAGAAATCTCAAAACACTTGTATACACACACTATTTGTACACGCTTGGAATACTTAGAATATTAGAGGCGCTTTTTAGGATCTCTTGATATTCTTTAGCTTCATAAAGCTCTATGTGTAGTCACAGTACGAGATGGATCTGGGTCTATTATGTCAGGGCTGTGTACATTTTTGAGCCGCCAGTCATTCCTCTCCTACTCCTTCCTCCTTCTAAATTGGAGATTAGAAATAATCCAAAACAACATCTTGTGTCTCCTGTATGCATCAGGTTTAAAGCATTGAAGTGAAACTCTCGGGGTTACTGTGGCAGTAAAACTGTTTGGTCTGGTTCGGTTTGGTTTGATTAAGTTTGGTCGTTTCCTAATCCTGCCCTCGTCTCTGTCCCATTCATCACCTGTTGGTCTCTGCTGTCTTGTCTACTGTAGCTTTCCGCTGACTTTCCTTACGGTGTCGGTGTTTAGTGCACTGCCTGACGATCATTTTCTGCCTATTAACACGAGAAGTGACCTGTTCGCTTGCAGTCTTAGCTTTGACGTGTGGAGGCTACGCCTTGGCATGGCACGCTATGTTTGGACAACATTATCCAGTCGGAGGGGGATTTCCAAAGGCCGCTAACTCCCCCCTCATCCCGGCGAATGCAGAACACGTGTGATTGGCCCATCTGGTAAGGGGTGAACCCTGAGGATGTGAGGCGGTCGGTCACTGTGAAATTGCTCTCCGAAAAGCTTCACAGCTGGAAACTCTTGGAGGTCTTATCAAGGTTCAGATCCACTATGTTGTCGATTTCATCGATTTTTTTTTTCCCTCTTCATTTGTTTTCTTTTGTTTTGCATTCCTCAAGCTGTCAAGCAGAGTGTTTTAAGCAGCACTCAATTAGTGGTCTGACTTTACTCTACCCTTTACATCCTCAAACGGAAAAGAACGTATTTGTGGCCACATTCAGGTTCTGTGTCTGTATGCATACTGCTGGATCTCAAATCCAAATCCTTTATTTGGCACACCTTATTCTACTGTTGTATAATCACATTGTTTTCCGAGCCTGTCTCCACAATCCCTTCACCCCTTTCCTAATTAAAAATCCTATCCGAATTTGCAGCATTGCATTCTGGTGTGTGCTGCACCCCTTGTTTTTTTTTTTTTTTTTTGGAGTGGATGGAAACTTGCTCTGCGCGAGGCAAAGAACCTTCCGGGCCTTCTAATTAAGCACGCTGCCATGCAGAGAAGCCTGGGGAGGAGGTTTCTCGGCTGTATAAAAAACACGTCCAGTGGCACGACGGCTGTCTCGCCTCGCCTCTCTGTTCTCCGTTCTCTTCCTCCCCGCTCCGTGATTTTCAGGAGCCGCCGAAAATATCGCCGTCTATTGACTTAGGGGTGTCAAAACGTGCCCAAATCAAATTTCACTCCCTGTTGGCTCCACGCCCAGAGATGAAAAGATATAAAAAAGCTGCAGAGAGAAAAAGAAAATTGAAGAAATGAAAGTGATTTATAACGGCTGTGATTTGCATAATCTGCATATCTAAGTCTGGGAGTGAGCGGGGGAGCGCGTTAGTAATTGCCTGGTGAGGCAGTGCCAGCAGAAAGACCTAGAGGCTTGATACTGATGCATGCACCCCAGAGACCCTCCTCATACACACTCACACAAACACACACACACACACACATCAGTCACACACACAATCACACACCTCCCCTCTGAAGTCCTTTGTGGTGTCAGACACAGTCCAACTCCTGGAGGGGGAGAGAAGATTAGGACCCACCACCGTGACTCACCAGTTACCTCGTCGCACCGCTCTCTGGACGTGGTTTCCGTTCGCGTGGTAATTTTCAGGGGTTAGTAAATTACCTCTCCTGCCTCTGCTCTGGGTAAAGATTTATTCTCTGTTTACTTTTCAAAAAACTCTCAAACATTTATCAAGTGGAGAGAGGTAGGGAGAGAGAGAGAGAGGGAGAGGGAGAGGAGAGAGAAAAGTAACCACACACAACTGGCATCCATTTCCTGACCACTCTCTTAAATGAATGGGAATAATGAAAGGAGAGAGGGCTTTACTGCAGAAGGTTTTATGGAGTAAGTATTCCCTTATGTCCGTAAATCTTTGCCAAAATATTAAAAGCCATTTATGAGAGCTCAACATCGTTTTTCACATATAGCATATCTCACTGATTGCCTGCCTTAAGCACCCCCTCGGAAAGGTTAATGACAGTATTGTTAAGTTAGCTATCAGGAGGGAGGTGATCACTGACCTCCTGGCTTTGACGTAAGACACAGGTGGGGTGTGGAGGGAGGGGTGGACTACAAAAGAAAAAAAAAAGAAAAAAAAATGGCTCCTCTCACCGAGCTTTCCTGACTCCTCTCTCGCAGTCCCCTGTGGTGAAGACACAGACAATCACCATCTCTGATGTCACCAACTCCCTGTGCGGGGAGGTCGCCACCAAAGAGGTCCCCATCGTGCATACCGAAACTAAGACCATTACATACGAGGCTGCGCAGGTGAGGGGCATGCTGGGAATTGAAGTCGCTTCACTGATAAGAAATCTGGTCTTAGTCTAGGATGCATCCTAATCTTTTGGGACCTAAAGTTACTGACGCATTGCATGACTAAAAGACTGACAGTCTGGAGACAACTCATTGAAATTGTGGACCGGAAGCGTTTAAGAAGAACACACAACAAGGCTTAATGGACTTTCTGAGTTTAGAAGCCAGCCTTTTTAAAAATCCATCTTTCAATCCTCACTTTCAACCCTCCTTTGAGACCACCATCGGGAGACATTTGAGTTACTGTACTTTCGAATCACAAAAACGCTGCTAACAGTCATTGTTTCCACAGATTCTAGAGTCCACATTTTTTCTGTGGTTCTCTCCAGATGTACCTCTCCAGTGGGTCTGATGTCATATCCAACAATGTCTTGACAACTCTATGGATGCAAGCAGCTGTCAAAACCTGGCAATCAATTGTAGAAACCACTTACAGAGCACCTTTTTGGCACTTTCGGTTACATAGCTTAGATCTTCAAAGAAAGGTCAAGGACTGATTTTGACAGCTGTTAATTTTCCTCAGGTTGTCCTCCAGCGTGATTGCGCACTTCCACTTATTGATCGTCTACTCAAATAAATTCTGCATTTGGCTTTCCCAATTCCACCTCATTCACACCAGATTGAGTGTCAGTTTTAATCCAAAGTCTGTTTTGTCATGCTGATTTCTTAAAGCAAGCAGGCAAGGCCCATAAATCCTGTACGAAAATATTGATTGAGCTCTGACTGGGGGACTGTTAGAAATGTAGTTTATTTGACCTTTTTGACCTCCACTTGGCCTCTCGTTCCTAATCACACTTGTGTTTCATTTCGCTCCTCTCTTGCAGTCAACAACAGATGCCGTGGCAGAAAGGGATTCTGGGATGCTCTTGAGTGCGCAGACCATCACCTCGGAGACCATTAGTACCACCACCACCACCCAGATCACCAAGGTGAGCCCCACCCGTCTGACAACCACACCCATGCATCCAAACAACCCACCCAACTGATCCTCCACTGGGAGCAGTTCAGTTTCAGTGGCATTTAGAGGAAAGATCCCCAACATGCATACTGTACGTAGACGGATACATTAGTTTCAGTTGATCACTTTCAGCCGTATTCAAAAATTTGGAGTGAACAGTCAGTCAGAACTGAATCTTCATGTAGCGTTAATAGGGTATGCAGTTTGTTTTACACATGGCAAAAATTCTTGCAATTCCAACAAAATTAGCATACTGCTTTAAACTCTTACACTACGCTTTTGTTTACAGTATTGTTACTGTAAATGAATTTACCTTGACTGGAAAGCATACAGTAACTTCTGCTGCCTCAGTACTGCAGTCAGCCCCAATGTTGCCCTGGTCTTGGTCAGATGCTGTAAAAATGACCTTCTCTCTAAGCTCAGTTTTGGCGTTGATCCACGAAGCACCACTTAAAAGCCCCCGAGCAGCTACAAACACCCCATCACACATCTGTGGGCCACATGTTTCCCTAACGAGGCCTCTCTCTAATTAAGACAGACGAATGGCAGCACTGTTAACAGCCTGTTAGTTCAAGACCTCGTTGTGCTCATGAAAAAAAGACACGCTGTTCTCTTTGTCACAAGAAACCAACAAAAGTACACAAGATTCGCCCTTCTGGGCAATTTATGCTTTATTCTTTTCTTTCCCCCCCCCTGTCTTCTTCTGTTTTACTTCCTTTCCTGTCTTCCTCTTCTCCTCAATCTCTTTTTTTCCTTCTCTCTCTGCGTATCTGTCCGTTCTTGTTTCGCACTTCAAGCAGACGGTGAAGGGAGGGATTTCGGAGACCCGCATCGAGAAGCGGATCGTCATCACCGGAGACACGGAGATCGACCACGATAAGGTACAGTACAGCGGCCGAGCGGCGAACTCTAAACGTCAGCATGATTTGAAGCTGCTTTACTGACCGCCGCCTTACAGAGAGAGACAGAGGCTGTGTGTGCTGCCGGGGAGATTTTGATAGGGCCCCTCGCTGAACCTCTCACCCTTATCATAACATAGAGTCCCTGCAGAGCAATAGAGCCGGGCTGATTTAGAGGATCACTGAGGACACGGGTGACCCACTGGAGAGGACAGTTTGTGTTGCAGCGCGTCAACGCACTCACTCGCGTACTTGCTCTCCCCAAGCGTTGGGGCCGCTATCCTTTGTAACAGCAATGATGTTATACAGCATGTTGTTCACTTGTTATGCTACAAGTGTAGAGTGATGCTGTGGATCGAGATACTATTATTTCTCTCTGTCTGCACCCTCTACACACACACACACACACACACACACACACACACACACACACACACACACACACACACACCTCATCTCTGTCTGCCTCTCTCGTTCCCTCTGCTTTCCTTGTTCCTTCCCTGCCTCCCTTCCTTCCTCTCTCCTTCTCTCTATCCCAGGCTCTGGCCCGAGCCATCAAGGAGGCGAAGGAGCAGCACCCTGACATGGCCGTGACCAAAGTGGTGGTGCACCAGGAGACAGAGATCACCCCTGAGTAACAGCAGCAGGTCAGACACTGCGTGTGTGTCTGCTTGTTCATATACGTGTATATGTATGTGTGTGTGTGTGTTGTCTGGGATTATGTGCTGTATGCATTTAACATACAGTATGCAAGTCTTATCAGTGTGTCCATGTGTGTTTTGCCTCCTTCTCGACACGTGCTCTCTGGCCGTGTTCCATCCAATGGCATGCAACGCTGACATCTCCCCCTTCCTCCCTCCTCCTCCTCCTCCTCCTCCTCCATCGTTTCTCTTCTTCCCTCTTCTCTGCCTTTATGTCTCCTTGTCTCAATGTTTGCCTGGACTTGAACATCAAGCACACTGAACATCAAAGTTTATCTGCTCAAGTTCTCAATGTCCCTCTGGGACTGGAAGGGTCTTCTCTCCCTCCCTCTCTCTCTCTCTCTCTCTCTCTCTCTCTGTTCTTTCCCTTCCCTTGCTCTCTCCATCTCTCTTTTCCTCTTTTCCTCATCCATTCCCAGCCTCACAGACACAGTACGCTAAGTTCATCCCTTTCTTTTGCCGTCCATCTTCCGCCCACTCCTCCTTTCTCTCATCCTCCTGTTCACTCCCTCGGTGAGTGTCTCTCCTTTCTCTCTTCCTTTTCTCGTCTCTCTTTTGACTCGTTCCCCGTCTCTGCCTACTTCTGTCTGTCTCTTCCCTCTCTGTGGACTTGGGAGATTATTTGTCTTACACGGCACCCAGACACTACCTGACCTTCTGACTGCCCGAGCGGATCGCACACTAATCCCTCGTGAGGCTCCGTTATTCCCACTGGTCGGCCTGGCAGGGGCTCATGAAAGCTTGAGACTTTGTGTGTGTGTGTGTGTGTGTGTGTGTGTGTGTGTGTGTGTGTGTTGGGACTATATCCTGTGGGAGTCTATGTAAAGGGATATAGTCTGGGAGAGTTTGCATTAAGCCTTTACACGATAGATAACAGTGTGTGTAAAAGCTATGCTCCCTGGGAATCTATGTTAGAACTATACCCTATGGATGTCTGTGTGAGATGTCAGAGAGCTAACAGTATACTCTCCAAGTCTTTAGGTCTTTGATATACTCTACAGTATGTGACTGTATGTTTCAGAGCTAGACTGTGGAAAAGACTCCACAGGGCTATGACGTGTAAATCATGTCTTTAGTTGACGAGCCATACCCTGTTCACTGAAGCTATAGAGGAATCTTTCGTTTAAGGAGAAAATGTGTGTTTATGGACACAATGGTTTACATCATTATCTTAGTTTTAAGAGATGGAAAACTTAACGTAAAAGATAGAATGTGTCTTAGTCCAGAGGGAAGTAGGTATCTTAAATCTCTGTTAACCTTTATTTGGTCAGACAACTTTGATGAGGATGACTTCAGCACTGCAGAGATCAGAGAGGAAACTCTCTGTCATCACATACACAGAATTATTCTTGTGTACAAAGAGAGAGTGAAATCAAAAGGCTTGGTTTGAAATAGAATGGCTCTTGACAGATGAACTATTTTTAGTGCGGCACTGTTTTAAAAATAGATTGGTGGTGATGCAAACAAGTAATGCTAAAAATGATCATCAAGGTGCTAGATAACAAACAAAGTCCCTCTGATGAGCGTGTGCACATCAGTGAGCTTATGAACTCCGTAGTCCTTCTGTGTGAGGTTCACTGAATTTACAAAAAAAAAAGTTATATAAGCAGGGCTAATAAATATACTGTGTATGCTCCGAGTAGTTTTGCTCATTTGTAAAAAGCTAGAGGAAAGGCAGCCCATAATTTAATGTCCAGTTAGACCTAATTAATAAGCTTGATAACAGCTCTCGATGTTCCACAATTCGCCATTACAGGGATTATTTCCCACTGTAGTTAGTTCATAGCTAACTTCATATCAAAGTTGCAATATCGTTTACCAATATGACATCTTAATTACCATATGTGGCCGTGCTCCTTAAGTGCCTCCGTGCGTATGGGCAAGTGTCTGTGCGGTTCCCGTTGAATCCCTTTAGTCAAACGGAGCGAGACAGCGTGCATCTGGCCTGTCGTCCGATTGTGTTAAATTTTCCATTTACATCAATTGACGGGCGTTTCAGTAGTCAGTTCTCCGTTTCAAAGATCTATTGTGTTCATCTTCGCCTGATGTGCCACTGGAGGATAGAGGTGTAAGCAACGAGGAAGTGGAAAAGGATGAGGAGGCACTGTAGAAATTGAATTAAATTGAGTTGAATTGAATTGAATTGAATTGAATTGCCTCTTACTCTTGGTCTGAGTTTAAAAAGCCCGTTTGCATTTCTGCCTCCTCTCCTCCTTCCTTTCCCCTCCATTGTCTTTCCTCCTGTCCTCTCTTCTCCTCTACTCTCTTCTCCTC
>JASCQY010000068.1:13586323-13611001 GCA_030264315.1 Sardinella tawilis
CCACCCAAAACCGGGGGGGGGGGGAGGGGTTGTCTTGGTGTGAGTCATTTTCCAGACATGGTTTGTGTAAAGCATGTTTATGTCTGTGTGATTATGCCATAAGAACTGAGGAGCACTAGTATGTAATGATCAGGTCCGTCCAGCCATTGGGTGCTCACCACTAAGTCAAACAATCACACACACATACGTCCCCTCCGCAGCATACACACACACACACACACACACACACCCTGAAAGCAAAATAATAAAACTCCCTATGCAACTCCCAAATGTGACTTCACAGCAGAATACTAGCAAAAGTGATCATTTTAATGGAATAAAAATGCTTGATGAATCAGCAGATAAGGGCCTCCCCCCCCCCCCCCCTGACGGCGTCCAGCAGCACACACGGGGGTTTGCGACTCTTGACTCCAGCGCAGCGCCAAGTCTGACGGTGGCTAATCCACACTTTGCCAGATGCTGATGCGCCATCCGGAAGCACCAGCGGCGAGCGGTGCCCAGTAAGCCGTGCCCACAGCAGGGCAGACTAACCACAACATTTCCTGACTTAGTGCCCTGCTGTCTGCACGGGTGAATGGACAGTGATGAGTAAAACAAAATAGAGTGGGTGGGTGAGTGAAAGTGAGCAAGAGAAAGAGAAAGAGGGAGAGAGAGGGAGAGAGAAAGAGTAAGCTGTTCCAGTTTGCTGTTATTTTTTTCTCCGTTCTTCGTTGTTGTTGTTGTAGTTTTTAGTGCACAGCAGAGAGCCCTCTTGCTATTCTGTGCGCTTGCCCCCTGCTTCTTCTCCACCCACTCACTCGAACTCAAACACACACACCCACACACACACAAAGGCTCTAGCTCTTGTTGAATTGGCAGGAAAAAAAGGCTCTGGGTCTTGCCTGCTAGCTTTACGAGCTGTTAGAATCGCAGAAGCCATCTTGTAAACGACCAATTAAATGAGAGGAGATCACGAGAGAGCGCATACCTGCCCGGAAGGAACCATAAACTCTAATAAGGGGGGGAAAAGCTGGCCCCAGAGAGGAACGCTGCTGGGAATAATTGTGGTGGGGGAATTTCTATTGCCCCCTTCACCCCTCCTGGGCTGCCCCCATCAGGAAGGCTCAGAGTGATGCTGCACAGGGCAACTTTTTCAGCAACGTTGTTGCTGGGCAACAGCAGGACAGGATCCTGATTTGGTGATGGGGGGGGGGGAGGAAGTTGTCTGCTGCTGATGTGATGAAGTTCTCCGGTTATATCATTTGTTGCCCAACATCAGTGGGAATGCACCCAAACAACACGGTCAATAAAACTGCCTGGCAATTGTTCCAAAAAAGCTGCACTGTGTAGAACTGGCTTAGGGGGGACAAAGCTCACAGACTCAAAGACCTGCATCCACATCCATTCCCCAAGGAGCTACAGTCAAGACCTGGGGGCCTGGGGGGGATTTAATTTATAAAATGAACACATAAACAGCGATTTCGTAAAAAGCGAAATTCCACAGCGTTCAGCAGTGCTCCACTGAAACCATAAACTCAGGAAGAAAAAAACAAAACAAATAAATAACATCCTTGATGTGGCATTGCAAAAACATTCCCCATACTGACAATAAAGAAGATGGAATCCTTTGTGTTTACCTTCAGTAGCAGGGCATGAAACCGCATAGGATTACAAGGGCCTCGTATGATACAGGGTCTTGAGAACACAAAGCAATAGCACTCTCACAAGAACCAGGAAGAATGAAACGGCACACATTGACATTTTGTTTTTGTACACAGTTGTATTCTTTGCTTCGCCTCTTTATTTGTGACACAGGCATGAAGAGGGGGGGGGGGGGGGGGAATTGCACTCCGTGAAGGTAAAGGGCTTCGAGTTTTAGTCACTGATTCGATTGTTCTTCGGACTGCAGATATTGCTTAGCATACACTGAGAGACACACATATCGTCACATGGCGTACACGACAGGCATCACAGACCAAATAGAGAGAGAGAGGGAGAGAGAGAGAGAGAGATGGAAGGAGGGAGAAGAAGAAAAAAGAAGAGACAGAGAGAGGGAAAGACAGATGAAGGTAGACAAGAGAGATGAGAAGAGAAAGATTGAGAGAGAGAAGGTGGGGGCGGTAGAAGGAGAAAAAAACAGGAGACAAACAGAAGAGAAGAGATGAAGAGAGATGAAGAAAAAGAGAGATAGAATTGAGAAGAGACAGAAATTGAGAAGAGACAGAAATTTCGTGAAAGGGAAAGAGAGAGGGATGAGGGAAGAAAAAGGGAAAACGAGAGAAGAAAGAGATAGAGGGGAGAGATAAAGACTGTCTTGTTTTTGTAAACACTGTGTGCGGAGCCATCTTTCCACATTAGACGGTGCGTGGTCGGGCCCTGGAAATGTCCTGATTACATACCTGCTCCACTGCATGCATTTAAGACTGATAACTGCACCTATTAAAACCAACACAAGCAACAGGACAGCCTGTCCCCCTCCACCAACACAACACAGATACAGACACATACACACACATACACACACACACACACACACACGCACCTACGGGAGATTCTCTGCATACCACAGACAGACAACCACAGGGGAAGAAAGAGTGTGAGGACGAGACTCTCCACCCAATCATGACCAAGACAGGGGGATTAGGTTTAACACATACTCCGCTGATACGTAACACAGTGGGAATAGCAATCTGCTCTGTGGATTTTGTGTTGATATCGAGCTCTGCATAATCTTCTGACGTGTTTTGCCTTAATTATCCAGACGCTTCTCCTCACATGACCTTTGTGTTATCAAAAACAAAAACACAAAAAAAAGGAAACGAAAAAAAAAAAATCTGTCAGCACCTTTGGGCTTACTCGGTTTTATTGTTTATTGTGTCGTTTGCACAGTGACAAGTTATCCAAATGTTAATCCATTCGCTATGTGTGCGCATATCCTGCAACATGCTTGTATGTCGTGCGCGTATGCCGTCCAGGAAATCAGCTTGGCTCTTTGGCAACGATTGCCACCGCCGCCGCCGCCGCCACGTCTCTCTGTCCTCCCCCGCACGGCGAACCGAACATCAGCTCTGTTGTACACAGATGGGCAAATCACTTCTCTCATCTCTTGCAGCTTGGGTTCTGCATTCCCTCAGAATTAATCCAACCAAACCCACCAGCCCAGAGCCCTGTTTACATATCCGTGCCACTGAAAAATCGCAGCCCTGCCTTTTGGAAAATGTTAGAAGCTTCTGGAATGATCTTTCCACGGTACGGTGCATCCATCCCATTATAATCACTTTGGTCCGCAAATTTAGGCCGCGACTTGTTTGAAGGGGGGGGATGACAGCGAGTCCTTTTTAAGCCACTCTTTTGTTTGGAAGACGTGACAACACAGGGCAAATGTGCAGAGCTCTTGATTCAAAAAAGTTGCTACGCGTATCCACCGCTTCTCCGAAGAGGGACCAAGAGACAAATCCTGCACGCAGCAAAAGGCGATTCCAACATGGCGGCCAGGAAAGGCCGTCCCCAGGGAAAGGAGGGGGGGTGTGGGGGGGTCGAGCTCACTGGAAGGGCCCAGAGCCGAAGCTCTTGTCCCACTGTGTGCACTGGAGCTCCAGCTGGTCGAGCAGCTTGTCAACCGAGTCCTCTTTGTTCTCCAGCTTCAGGTAGCGTCTGGTGGCGCCAAGGTCCAGTCGAGGCCAGCTGCGGTTCTGCTGCTCCTCGATCGAGGCCAGCTCCAAGGCCTCGTCCTCCATCCCAGACGCCATGTTCACGCACACCTCCGAACCCGATTCCCTCGGGACGCGAGCGGGCGAGCCTTCGTTGTTATCGCCGTCGGAGGAGGCGTCCATCCGTACGGCGACCGCGTCGTGGCGCGTCCTGCGGGGGTTAGTCCTGTAGCTCAGGCTCTGTGAGCGTCTGGGGGGCACCGCCGCCGCCGCCGCCACGACCTCCCAGTCTTCCCCGCCAAGGGTGGACATGGAGGAGGCCGTCAGGCAGTTGCTCAGCTTGTGAGCCGGCGTGTCCGGATGACGGCGCTGAAGTTCCTCCGAGGAGTCCCCGCTCGGCGATATCCCCAAAGGATGAGTGTCCATGTCCGGATCGATGTCCACGCGGGCCTCGTCCACATCCGCCTTGCTGGAGTTGCAGGAGTTGGAGGAGAGCGTGGGGATGGAAGGGGTAGAGGCGGACTCCTGATGGTGCAACACCTCCGTCCGCAGCGTGGACCTCTGCCGCTTGGCGGCGTTCTCAGACGAGCGCCGCCGGCGGTGGTGACGGTGGTGGTGTTGCTGGTGTTGAGAGTCGGGGGAGTCGCCGTCGTTGGCGTTGGTGGAGTCCCGGTCGCCTTCGAAGGCGGAGCTGCTCTTGACGTGCAGCAGGGGCTCGGAGCTGGTGAGCTCCTGCAGACAGAGGATATTGAGGTGGGCGGCGGGCAGGCTGCTGACCCACTGGTAGTGGCGGGCGGTCAGCGAGCTGACGGCCAGCTCGGTGAGGTCGGCTGAGGGCACGGCGGCCGACACGGAGCAGATGACGTTGCGCATCTGCGCCAGCAGCATCTGCGTCTCGCGGTCGCGGTTCTCGTAGAGCACCGTGTTGGCGCAGATCAGAATGAACAGCCCCACGCCCATGATGACTGGGCCTAGGAGCTTCATGCGTTCGCTGTGGATCAGACCTGCCGTCGATAGCAGGCCCTTGGTGCCCAGCCCCCAGCCAGACGGGCCCTGGGGGTCTCCACCCGGCACTCCCCCACCTCCGGATCGGTGCGTCCGGTAGGGCCAGTAACCGGCCACGGCCAGCGCTGTTCCCACCACCACCACCACCACACCCAGGACCAAGAAGGCGCCAGGCAGGGACTTGATGCGCAACTTGCCCTGGATCACCCCTTCCTTCTTCTTCCGTGAGCGCAGACGGAAGCGGGACAGGCGCTGGCGTGCAGGGGTGGCGGGCGTCCGTCCCGCGGGGTTCTGCGTCGGTGTCGTCGCCGACGGCGTTTGGGTCTTCATGGCACAGGTATGTAGTCAGACCCTCGCAGGATGCTGCAGGAAGACGAAAAGATGGGTCAGAGGACTCTTCTGGATGCTTCTACAACGACTCATAATTGCCCACTGATTTGTATTCTAAATTATTCTAAATATTTTCACAAGCTGGACAGCTAAGGGGAGTTAAGGACAATTTCAGTCAATTCAAAAGACTGATTTTTACCACGGACCTCTCCCTTTAATCAAAACCCTGATCCTCTTAGCAATATAGCCATTATCCCAAAACTTTGTTTGGAAAATAAACACCACCCAAACCCTTGTCTTTCTAGAAATACCTTCAGATGTGAGTTTATTTTATCAAAGCAAAGATGCTAATGGGCCCTTGCGGCTATTTTAGGATCGGGCCAAAGCGTTCTCAGACTGCTTGTCATAATGTCTTCTATTAATACTTCATAAAATGAGATTTGTCTCTCCATAGATCATTTGACAAATCAGCCCCTGCTGCAACACTGCAACTGCCTCATAGCTGTCATGTTAACGGAGAGCTCTGACGTTTGAGGGGCCGATGAGACGAACCCCAGGACACGCTTACTCACGGTGATGGCAGCTGCCTCTGGAGCGAGCACACCGTTGTAAACATGCAGTCGAGTCGAGGAGATGTGGGGAAAAACAAGTCACAAAACTCCTCAATTAATGCTCTGAAAACATTTGCGCAAACGGGCCTTTAAAGAAAAAAGCAAAAAAAAAAAAAGAGCTCTGCTGAGGTGAGAACACATCAAAGAAAACAAACAACCTGTAAAAACCTTAAGCCACCCTCCACCCCCCACTGCCCCTTTCTGCTGCTTCACGAGCTATTAGTTGTTCTCAGTTCTTATACCCTGACTCAGACCAGGGCTCGCAGTCTTTTGACTGCAGCCAAGAGACACACAGCGAGACAAACATCACCACTGGGCCTTGGACTTTGGAGATCTTGGCACGAGACGCAGAGCTCCATCTCGTTCACAATTTGCTAAATATTCATAGACATGTGGGTCAGCGCCAGTTTCTCCAGCTTGAGCTAATTTAAGCAATTCCGATTCTGATGGTCTATTCCCAGTCAGATGCTCTTGCTCGGCTTGCCACAACAGAGCTGTGAACATTCCACAGAACCTCAAACATTCCAAACTGCTATTCCTAATAACAGGATTTTATGTGTGATTGCCAGACCACATTGACAATTAAATCTGATTTAATTTCAAGTCCCATCCAACAATTCTTCCCATACAAAAATATGCCTCCATCAAACATACAGTATGCATTAATATCCTTTATAAAACACTGTAGCCCAGTGGTTCCCAACCTTTTTTTGGCCTGTGACCCCATTTTGACAACACAAATTTCTAGCGACCCCTAGACATTTGTTTTTGTAGGGTTTCATTCTCTCGGCAAACAGGACATTACCACAAAGCAGATATTTCGGCTTTTCTTTGTTGCGTTCAATGACGCTAGCCATGTTGAAGGAAATTTTCATCATATTTTCTCTGTCTTTAGTGTCTGTTTCTATTAGTTCTCTGTCTTTACAGTGTGGGGTAGTGTTAGTCATTTTACTTATTTCAGTGGACCCCATTTGGGGTCCCGACCCCAAGGTTGAAAAACACTGCTGTAGCCAATCAGAGTGCATCTTGTGGACGAGGAAAGGGGAGCCCTAAAGCACAGCCTATGAAAGATCGTCATCGAGTGTTTTGATACATGAACAAGCATGATGTCAACAAACCTATTGTGAAGAATTCACATCAGTACATCTTATATTGCACAATAAAGAGGAAAGTAAACCAGTTTAGTCACACACCACATGCTTTTTAAGCTGTCTATGACAGATGTGTTTATGCCTTACTGGCTTATTACATGTTTATCATCTAAAAACAGTGTGTTAATAAATATAGGAATGAAGAGAAAAACTCTGTAGCCAATGCCCAGAAACTACAGATACTCTAGATCTTACCGTTTTACATTAAATTAATAGAATTAGTCTATTATTTGTACTGAATCAAGACAGTTACCAGTAGGCCTACATTATTTCACATAAGTGGATCAATCTTATGAGAAGCCATTAAAGCCACGGGTGAAAGGACAATATGTGAATGCATTTCATGCAACAATCTCTAAACTGCAGGCATCCTTCCTATTCTAATTTACCATACTGCTGGGCCTATACACATTCCATTCTGTGCACGTGACTGACTTGATTTTTTGTTTACCCTTAAGTTATTTCTCAGGGGAAGTCGTGCAAACACTCTGGGCAATATTCTGCAGTTGCTGCCCCGCGTAAAGCTTGGCGTCGCAGGGTGACTATTCCGAGTTCTGGCGAGCTCTCCCCCACAAAGACAGACGGCTCTGTGCACGATAACCGCCGCATTCCAGCGTCTCACCCGGTATGTCATCGTTGATAATCACAGATAGGCATAGATAACTAATAATTTCACTTAAGATATCTGATATGGGATACGGCAGCTCTTTAACATCCAGGATCTCGCATTTACGCATCGAAAATAACGCATCTCTAAGCATTCTACGAGAACGAAATCGAGCCTAACCTGTTAACATGTGTTGAATGCAAACCTTTATGAAAAATGTTGTTCATAATTCGTATACAAAAACCTATCAACCACCCCAGATTCACCCACATTTGTTGCTATTTGCAAAAAAAAACATACTACGCATTTACTCGGTTACTGCCGATGTAAACTTGACATTAATCAATGATGTATCCTATCAATCTGACATGGAGCACTGCTGAATTATTGCCGTCAAAATCTCTGTGCCTTGGAAATATGTTTGACAAACGGTGTGTTATTGCAGTCAAAGTCAACGGCTTCCTTTGCTGCCTTCTTAAAACGCAAAATAATTAGACTTTGTCACAAAGTTTGGACATTCAAAATCCAATTAACATCCTTGTGATTATCACCTCTAGACCAGCACAGCTCATTCGTCAGTGTCGATGATTGGCCAAGTTTCCCCCCTTCTTCTAGTCCTTCAAAGGCAAATGTAGCAATCATCAGCTGTCTGGTTTCAATGACATTAAATGACACATCATTCAGTCAATAAAGTTACTTGCCTCTGTAAAGGTGCGATGTATTGGTTCGGTCTTCATGGTCTCGACGCGCAGGTTACGAGGACCTCTGCTCTCATGAGACCGCGCATGATATCCGCTCCTATAGTCGCGTTGCTAGTTGGACCTTTAGTTTGGCAGTCTATCCAAAACGGAGAATGAACCATGATCCGGAAAACGCCACTACCCTGCAGCAATCCCTCTTTCATCTGATTTAAATGGCACCGTTTACCAAGTGGGTTCAAGGCAAAGCCTTTCGTACTTGAGAGGAGAAAAAAACGGATCGATGTATTGTAAGGAGTCACAGGACTTCAGATCCGCTCCCGCCCAGCCTAATGTAGCGAGTTAGGACCACCTCTCCCCACCATGTAATGAAAGAGTGCTAGCGCCTCCCTCAATCTTGACAACATTCATTTCCATTAATTCCTCAAATGTTGAAAATTTTCATTTTGCCGTGGTCCCCATTTCGTGCAGGCAACTTTTTTTTCAGGGCACACTATGCGCGAAGCCTGGCAGGGAATTGATACATTTGAATTCTCAGCAGAGATTTATTCAACTAATTCACCAAGGGAGAGAGACACAACCATTTTATAAACGAGAAATTGTGAATTCAACCCCACACATTTTAATGGTTCTCAATGACAGTGTGAAGGTGAAATTCCAAAGCATCATTCGTCACGTTTCCAAAACTCACTGGAATTTTTAAGACAAGACTTAACATTAAACTTACCGAGACATACCTATTGTTAATCAACTGGTGTCATGCACCAAAACCACGTGCCAATCTAGCATTACTTTAGCATCCCTCATCATAGACTACCTGTCTGCTGGTGCTATTCTTACCCCTATATTCTACATTTAGTGACACCTTGCGGCCGAACTTGTTCATTACATGTGGCAAAATGTGCCAATCAATGTGTCATAAAATATAAACAACAAACACAATCTTTGAAACACATCAAGCAAATTTTAATAATTGCCTTAAAGTAACTGGTAAAAGATTTGTATTCCACCAAGGTAGAATTCAACATAATAAAACGAGAAAACACCATTCCAAAATGAGATCCTTAACACTGTATGCGTTAAATGTGCAATACAGAGATTAAGACTCTGACAACCTTTTTCAGACATGTCTCCTTATAAAAAAAAGTTTCCCTGCCATATCATTACCAAACTGACTGAATATTTTACAAACACTTGAGAGACAATACTACCTGGGAGAAGACATCTTTTTAATGATACAAAAAGGAGAAATAAAGTGGGTGAAGCATGTACTGCTGCTCAGAGTGTGTGCGTGTGTGTGTGTGTGTGTGTGGCACAGGCTGAGCCTGAGCCCTTCTTCCTACAACTACTGACCAGAAAAAAAGAAGAAAAAAAATTAAAAGTAAAATGTGACTCTGGGATGTGGGGTCAAGGGTATAGGGTCACAGAGAGGTCAGAGGTTCAGGATTGTGATCGTGATCGGGACCTTGAACGGGAGCGGGATTTTGAGCGGGACTCCGAGCGAGATCTGGCCTTTGCTGGGGAGGGAGACGGGGATTTGGACTTAGACTTTGCCCGTGCGTTGGCCGCTGAAGCTGAACGGGAACGAGAGCGTGATCTGGATCTGGATCGTGAACGGGAACGAGAGCGCGACCTTGAGCGCGAGCCTCTCTCCGCCTTCACCCCTGCTGCCGGCCCTCCCTCATCATCGCTCTTGGGTGCATCTCGGCTCTTGGAATTGGACTTTCTAGACCGCTCCTTATCGGCGGACCGGGATCGCGACCGGGAGGCGGATCGCTGTCGGGAGCGGGAACGAGAACGGGAGCGCGAACGGGATCGGGACTTGTCTTTGCGGCTCTTCTTGCTCTCCTTCTTGCTGCGCTTGCTCTTGGGACTTCGACTGCGGCTGCCCCGGCTCCTGCTCCGGCTGCGACTCTTGCTGCGGCCCTTGTGGTCGCCGTTACTCCGATCCTCATCCTCATGGCGGCTCTTGGTCTTGGCCTTCTTACTCACCGAACGACTGCGGGAACGAGAGGCTTGTCTGAAGAAAGAAAGAAAGAAAGAAAGAAAGAAAGAAATGTGAGGCCAGTTGTACATCGTTAAAGAAAGAGGTTCGCTGTTGGGACGTTTTCTCTCAATACAACATACAAGTGTCTTGAAATACACGACAGTGGTGCTGCCGAAATCCAAGATACTATGTTCAACTAAACATACAAGGATGCCTTTGAAACACTTCAAAGAGTATCTTGCTCATTTATCAGCTAATTACTGGTATACCTGTCGGGGTTTGCATATCATTTAATGTGTAGTCAATTTTCCTAAAGCAGCATGATGAGAAGAATTTGTATTTATACCTCTTGGCGTAATTTTCAAAGCCATTAAGTATTAAATCTACAACCAGAAAAAGGGTTATGTTCTTATCCTGACAAACTATTACATGGTACAATACCAGGCCTTATGAGCGCCCATTAGCAAAGTAAGAGACACTACTGTCCACACCATAAGTCAACATGGCATCAAATTAGGCTGGAAGTGGCTATTTTAAGATAACTACATTGTGTCCAATAATTTTCTGCCTGTGAAAAAAAAAATGCTTACAGGTTCTAGTCAGATGCTTTAAGTGGTGCAATGTAACAAAGTAAAAAAAACTTCATAATCAAGCTTTTACCCAAAGACAGTAGCTAAGAAAAGCTACTTTGCTGTAATTTACAAAGTTTAAAAAAGGTTGAAATTGAAAGGAAAAATAGCTTTAGTTAAAGACTGATTGTTAAAATAATACACAGAATCAATCAGGCATTTTTTAATGCTCAACAAAAAGCTACTAGCCTAATTGTTCAAATTAGCCCTAAATATGAAAAGCTATGTTTTACACGTTTAGTATTCAAGCCAATACAGTAAGAGTTTCATCAATACACAGAGTGCTCATGGATCCACTACACTCGCCTCTCAAAGACTGGGATTTATCCCTGACTCAGGCCGCCTGCAGACTGGCAAATTAGCCTTGCTCTTTTCAGACCCCCATTTTCTATGAAACACACTATGAAAACTGGTCGGGAGTGCCATGCCAGGTTTCAGCAGATTAACAGTCTGTAAAAGATTTATACCGCATTTAGCAACTGAAATGCTAGCTAAATCTATGCTCAGTTGAGTCAGACTATGAGAAACTATGTGGACGCTCGGAGAGAAACAAAACTCTTTACAGTTAATGGCAACAGTGTGTGAACCCGCCACACCTTGATCCCACCTGACACTCCTTTTTGAATTGAACATTTGAGGAAAGCAGCTCCAGAGACTGAATCTCAGTGCTGTCTTAACCCTTAAAGCCTGAACCATTACAAGAGGCAAGAATCAGTTACTAAAGTCTATGAAGGTTCAGGGCTTAGTGGAGGCACTGTGATTGGGCCACTGCAATGAGAAGCCCATTACAGATGTTCCACTCGGATGCGGGGGACACACTTATGAGGATATCTCCAGGAGCAGGGCTGGACTGCTTTACACAGTCCAATTCATTATAGGCTTTAACCAAATACTGCACACTATGGACAAGAAGGCTAGCATTCATCCTGTTAAGTATGCTACTCTGTGGAAGTCAAAAAATTATGTCCTGGGGAAGACCGTTATGATGAAACCCAACTTCAATCAGGTGTGACGCAAGAACGTGAACAGCTCTCCTCTGGCAGATGTTCCGCAATTTAGTCAACCCAATCCTAAAACACCTCGACCCAATTTGGCACACTGCAGTTGGCTGTTACATTTATTCGCCCATTTTCCTAACGCGTTTAATCCGATTCTGCACGCCGCGGACAGAGGTGTGGCGGGCTATGGCTGATCCTGTTCCATATGCTGTAGGAGCACTCGGTGGAGATGGATGATTGGCATGCTCCGCGTGGCCGGCAGACCACGGGCTGCAGGGGGAGAGAAAGGCTAATGACCAGACTGCACGTGGCCGTAGCTGTGGCCCTGAATGCGGATGAGGGGCTGCTCAGGAGGGACGGCGCAGGCACCAGCTTGTCTGTTGCTGTTGTTGTTTGTCTAATATTGCTCAGATAAGTCTAAGAATTTAAATATTCATTCCATTTCTCTAGTGAGTTTGCAGTTTCAGAAACACTTTTCAGATAAATGCTCAAGTTGAATTCAGATTAATAGCCAAGACATCGGACCTATTCTCTTTTGTTTTATGAAATGTACGAATATGTCCATCACACGAAAAAGGTGATGAGGAAGCACTTACCGGGAGCGTGAACGGCTGCGACTGCGACTTCGGCTACTTTCGCTGTGGCTACGACTCTTCCGTGACCTCCTGCTTCTTGAACGAGACCTGCACATATGCAAACACAGAGAAAACATAGGATAAGTTTTAGAGAGCAACAAGTACCTTAACCTTTCAGTAGATACAATGAACAATAAATAAACAAACAATAATATATAAAAGCAAAGTCTAGGAAATCATGCAAAAAGATTGAGGCTGAATGAATCATTTTTGATTTGTGGTTAGTAGAACCTGTCTCACATTTTTTCAATTCCTAAAACATTTGCATTCAGTTAAAAAAAAAAGTTCCAACTTAAACGAGAGGAAGACGGATGTAAGACTTGTTCCCAGGAGGCCAACAGAAAAGGTTAGTTGTTATCTGCCAGGATACGGTGTGCCTCTCTGATAACTGCAATCCTGTTCTAGTTCGACATAACCCTCATCATCTTTACCCAACCATTTCCATGATCCAATATCACTATTTCGATCTTACAAATAAATTGTGTGAGCAATGAGCATTTGTACACAAACACACACAAGCTTATGACACTACCTTTTAGCAGCTTAATTATTCTAATTATTTAGATAGAAAAACATAAAAATAAAATCTCTCATAAAATCTCTCGGCTCACCTGGAGCGGCTGTGACTGCGGGAGTAAGATCGGCGTCTGCGGGCCCCGGGCCGGTCCTCGATGAGTCGGATTTTGCGGCCGTTCACGAGAGTACCATCCAGCTTCTCCAGGGCCCGCTTCATGTCGGCGTAGAGGCGGAACTCGATCACACCTTCGTTCCGTCGACCCCGGTTTGTGTCGGCATACGTCACCTCACCTGCCTGCCGCATGTAATCCTGCACAGATTGTTATTCAGGTGAGTCACTAAACTCAGACGCTCTGAGATTTGAAGACATCTGGAATCTGTGAAGAATGTTAAGCATACAATGCTACTCACAGTAACTCAAGAGGTGTCAAACTTTAAAGGCCTCAAGTGTTACTGTGTGCAATGCATGTAAAAACTATTAACAGTTCCAAGTATCGCTGTTATGTAATCCACCACACAATGATCCATTTGAGCATCATGTGGAAGGCAAACATTTACTTCCCCTGGGAATAACTCGGGGTTATGGGTATAAAATGTTCTAGTGTGCAACAAATACAAGGAAGGTTGAGAGCAAAGTGAAATTAGCTTCCAATAAAGCAACAAAGTTGCACTTCAATAGTTTGTCATTACCACTGCACATTAGCAGACTTATTATTACCAAATTATAGACCAAATTATTAGACTGGGAATACCCATGCTGCCTTGCGCGCTCGTTCCGAACTGCATGGCAACCGGGAGACCATGGCCAAAATTTTCGCATGAATTTGGGAACCAATCACACAACGGGGAGAGATGGCAAGACGATGCGCAAACTTTTAGGCAAACAAAACCTGAAATCCCGTACGAGAAAATGTATAGGTGGTCCCCGGACTAAATCTCACTTGAGATTTAGGCTGGTGTTAGCCAGGCTACCAAATTATATCAATCCAACTGAATTACACAAGTCAAAGCTTCATACAGTAGCAGGTTACAGCATGCTTACATGCCCCAACCAACTCTATGCTCTCTTCACACACCTCCACAAGCCCACACCCATCATACCTTCAGGTCTTGCCAGCTGCAGCGACTGGAGAGGTTCTCTACAATCAGCCGGTAGTCTGTGCGGACCGGAGGTCCATACCGATCCCTCCCTCCCCTGCCATACCAGTTGCCTTCAAGGTGACAAGGACAGCAAGCATTAGAGTTGGAAACCAGCTGGTTATAAACACTCACTCACTCACACACACACGCACTCGCACATACTAACACACACACAGACCTTAAACTCCAGACTACACAGACCTCATAAATATCTGAAAGGAAAACTGAGAAATTAACAAAAGGAAAATGGTTCTGAAGGAGTTCATTCAAAAAATAAAGTTGCAAAATAAAAAGAACAAACCTTGAAGCAATTAGGAAGGTGGCAGGTTTTATAATAAAAATAAATATTCATGTCGTTTTAGATGAAAACTGCACAGTTACTGTATCTACAACATTTTTCTGCATTTATCATCCTATATACATTACTGTATGCTGACTCAAAATCTCAAAAGCACAATTACTTCAAGCCACAAACTGCTGACTTAAGTAAATCCACATACTTAAGTACATATAGTGGTCTAATATAAAATCTAATGAGAAATCTCACTTTCAAATAATAATAAAAAATAAAAAGAATAAGTACCACAAATAAAACAAAAAACAAAACAAAAAACAATAACAATAAACATATATGAATATATATGTAAATATATAAATATATATTTCAGGCACCTAAAAGAGCTCAACCCACATCTGTCTAAACCCTTGGTATCCTCACCACCCGGCCTAATGGGGCAAAGCAGTCTTCACATTGGCTCCCATATTTGGTCAGCCCAGGGGCCCACTTTGGTCAAAGAGCCACACTCTTGGAAAGGGGGGACACCATGGCCAGCAATAGGGGGGCTTGCAGTCAGACTCTTTCAATTAAAACATTGAGGTTCTTTGTTAAATTTCTAGCTTTATTATTTGCACAAGTCATAGTTTATATATATATATAGATAGAAAGATATCAAATTAAGATATAGATATGTATTGAATATAGATAGAAACAGGAAACAAAAATTTAAAAAGAAGAATGCCTGAATATGGTTAGATTAAGATTATATCACATTTATATAACATGTTTGGTCAATCAAAATGTTTCAGTTGCATTGAAATATATTTTTTTGTGTTTAATCATCTCCATTTCCCTCATTGACCCTCGAATTAACAGAAGCCTTGCAAAAGCTTTTTACAATCCTCAGTTCACAATGAGGCTTTCTCAGTTTGTTACTGGTGATTACACTGTGCGTAGTTATCTCTCTCTAACGATTTGTGTCTGATCAGTTTCTTTCTTTAAAGCCTAATGTGAGATTAACTAGGAAATTGTTTACAAACTACTTTATAGTCATCAAAAACAAACAAAACAGGAACCTTTAGCCAAATATCATGCAAATGTACCGGAGGTCAAAAAGAAGACTTTTCGTTTTGATTTTTGATTTCTTACGCCATCAACAGGCAACAAATTGTGGATGCATGGTGTGGATAGTCTATTTGTGTATGATTCACTGTGTCAATTATAACACACTGAAATTAATCGTATCAGTTTTGATTTACATGTTTGCATATTCTGGTCATTCAAAAGGACCAGAGGCGAACGCACATGTTGTCACCAATGACAAACGGAGGGCATGCAAATGCTGATTGAGCATACTATAACCCGAAAACAATTAAGAGCCCAATTACAAATCCCACTATTCAAATCAGTCTTCTATGGCACTTACTTCTCCCAGAACCATAACTCCCATCACGGCGAGGTCCTTTAGTGTGTTCGACGATGACCCTCTCCCCACAGAGGTCTTTCCCGTTCAGGTCGTACACAGCATCATCAGCATCTCTGGGGTCATCAAACTCAACAAAGCCATACCTTCACATGAGAAGAGAGAACTTCCTCATTATAACCGGTGGTATTAATCAATTCTGGCAATGAATAACAGCAACACAACATGAATGAACGGCAAAAATAAATTGACTAGTGAATGTATATACTTCAGAAGATTGCAACTTTACAAAGTCAATTGAAATGGGGAAATGTGAATGGGTTGATTTGGCAGGGTTGACTTTCCATAATGTGACTTATTTGAGGGACACGAACGTTTTGAAAATTAACTCAAAATACAGAAAAGCCCTGTATTACATTGGGTATGAACAAGCAGATTTTTTTTGTCCTGATCGAAATGTAGAAATCTCAACTACAATATCTAATCTCATCACCTTGATTAATGTGCTTTGTTTCTCTAAAACGTACTTTGTATGCAAAAACTCTTTCAGAGAAATGGTATTGCTGCCCATCAGTGAGAGCATTGAGGCGGCAAACAGACTTTCCAGAGCAATGGCCGTCGTACACGTATGTGATCAGTGGCGCTCTCTTATGATTGTAGAGAACTGGTTAGCCAGCCGGCTACATGCGAGACAATCAGCTAGCGGTGTTAGCTACACGCGGCAACAACGCCAATAAGCTAAAAAGGGCTAAATTTAAAGATTTAATTGGATGTTACTGCTATAGTACCACTTAAAAACACGACAAAGCACGTATAATTGCATATACAACAAACTGGACAACACTGAAAGGGCAAGTTCACGATAACGTTACACAATGGTGTGCCTCCTCATAACGTTAATTTGACCACGCTAGCTAGGATAGCTAAGTGAATCGTTAGCTAATATTAGCTGCTAGCTAGACACTATCGATGTTCATTGACTAAGACAATGGCCAACGTTTGTTGAGCACATTCAATAACCCACTACGATGGGTTGTAAAGTCTTGATAACAACAACTTCTGCAATTAAGATTTTTTTTTCTTAAAAAAGAGAAACAATTATGATTAGCAGCCACTATTTAGCTCAATTCGCGATGGATGTTGGGCCTAGCTGGCTATAATCTAAACATCAGCACAGCTGACGTTAAGGTTAGCTGCTAGCACAAGTAATGTTTCGAGAAATCGACACCATCTTTTGTGAACTTACCCATTTTTTAAATCGACTTCTAGTATTTTGCCATAACCTTTGAAAAACTTCTCCACATCTTTCTCTCTTGCACGGTAGCTCAGTCTTCCTATGTAAATCCTAGACATTTCCACTGCTCTGTGTGCGATGTGTTTCACGCCTGTACAAAACACACTCCTTGACCTAGTTGGGTCTCTCACGGCACCACTTGAAAATGGGCGTGTCTTCTTTACTTGCACTAATGTTACAGGTTGATACCCTCTAAAGCATAATACAACAACTAACCCAACAAATTATGCAGTTCATTGATAATCTATGGTAGAACTGTAAGAAAGTCTACACATTTCCACCGATACTACCGCATTCAAATGTATTGGTGAAATTGTCAGCAGAGAAACTTTTCGTTTAAATGAGATGAATGAATTTGATCTGTGTTATTGCTGTATTTTCCCATTTTAAGCTCACATTCTAAAGAAAGTCTAGTCAGAAAAACACAAAGAAATTGTAAAATCATTGGGGGGCCTGTTCAGAATGTACACTACAACCAATCACGTGTATAGATGGGTGTGGCTAGCGCACTTGTGGAAAGTTGTTTCGGAAACCGCTTTTTGCTGAACTTTGAGAGGCAAGGCGTGGACGAAGCAACTGCCACCCATCATCGCTAAACATGTATTTCTCCTACAGTTATACTGGCAGAACTCTGTAAGATATAAATATGAAGTTGTTCTTACTACCGACATCGGAGTTAACTAACGGCTAGAGACATTTTTCGGGGAAAGTACCTGAAAGTCATGGCCTGCGAAAGCCAGCGAAGCAATGGTAGTTAGCTACCGTTAGTTAGCTGGAAAGCACCGCGATAAGGCGATGAATGACTATAAGTTTACATAGTAGGGAACCGTTATTCAGCCATGGACTGTATACCCTTTTCTAAATATTCATGGCTGGATTTTCTTTTTAGTGTTATTGGTGTCTGCACCTATGTGTTCGATGTCGGGTCCGATATGTGGGTTGCCAAAGAGTTCTACTGTCGCGGCGAATTCATTTGGTTTGGGGTGTTAGTTGGCCTCATGGTTCTGTCGTCTGTGGTCATACAGATGTTTAGCTGGTTTTGGTTCAAATACGACAGAGATTTAGAAAACTTTGAGGTGAAAACATCTTCCGACAACATTTTGTTTTGCGGCCAGGAGCGTGTGAAAGTCTCATGCTGTCTGCATGTTTTGCAACTTGGATTCTTCTTCAGGTAAGCCTTCTTTCTGATCTCTAGTTCAAGAGTTAACGTTACTATTTACAAAGATGTATTCTGGAAATAGCTTCTGTGTTAGACTACTATGCCATTGTCCTATGAAGTGCCCTTTGAAAGGGGACTCAACCTGAGGCAGTAAAGTGCATCACAACAAGCACATCGTGTACTGTACAGTAACTTGCATCACTGTAGATGGCTGGCTGCATCCTCATTCACAACGGTGCCTCTACTTCAAATTAACTTCTGAGACTAATGTCGTGTCATGCCAGGTAGAGTGTAAATGGAAAGATTAAAACGTAAAGAAAACGTTTGTGTGAAATTGAGTTATTTGTACTTTGTCATGTGATCATGTGAAATCATGTCTGACATTCGGTTGAGTCAAAACAGATGACCTGTAAAAAAAAGTGTCACAACAAATTTGTCTGCGATTGAGAAGTGACATATGGCACTGACAAAGACTAGTCAGATAATACCATGGGTGGAGCATCATAATCTCCTCTTAAAATAAAGAATTCCCCTGTAGCTAGGCTAATTATTTTTTTCTGTCTGCACTAATCTATTCATAGGCACCTTACAGCCATTTGGCAAGGCTTCCGCGTGTGGTGGCAAGGCCAGCACGGTTCAGAGTATGCCGTGTACCTCATCCACGACCTCAGTATGCTGCGGCTCATTGAGACCTTCTGTGAGAGTGCGCCTCAGCTCACACTCATGGCCTACATCATGCTTTTCACGAACCAGGCCAGGACCATCCAGTGTAAGCGAGCCTCCTCCTTCCATCAGCCTTGTAGGATTAGGCTTAATCTACCAGCCACTGACATGAGTCATTGTATAGTAAATCATTACTTTTTTTTTTTTCTTGATTGAGGCTGTTGAGTGACTGGTGCTAATTTTGAGTCCTGCCTGTATGGTAAAGTAGGTAAATACTGTATGTTGCTTTGTGTAACACTCTTGAGAGTGTGAGCGTGTGTGTGAAATGTTCTGGTGTTCTTGACATTTCTATGTGATGATGTAAACTAAGAGGACCTTTTGAAATGGATTTGGGAAGGATCTTGCAGGTTTGTATCAGTCAGATACTATGTCCTTTGTCTCAAAAAGGAACATCACCATGAGGAAGGAAGTACTGCATACAAAGCATGAAAAACAAATTGTGCTATAGATTGCATTGTTACACACTACAGTCCATTTTAAGCCGTCTATAATAGAATTAGAGTCAGTCAGTGATCTACTTAAACACAAATGTTTTTTCTTCATAGGTGTGAGCGTGGTTGCTTCTACAACATCTATTGCCTGGATGGTAGTGGATTACCACCGATCTCTGCGTTCCTTCCTCCCCGATAAAGCCAAGCAGGCCTGGATGTCCTCTCTTATCTACTTCCTGTGGAATCTGCTGCTGATTGCACCCCGCGTGGCCTGTGTGGCCCTCTTCGCCTCCGTCCTGTCCTCCTTCATCACCCTCCACTTCCTGCTGGTCTGGCCCGCGCTGGTCCTCTGGGCTTGGCTCCAGAGAACCGACTTCATGGACAGCCCCGCTGGAGAATGGCTCTACCGGGCTACGGTGGGGCTCATCTGGTACTTCAGCTGGTTCAACGTGACTGAGGGCACCACCAAGGGCAGGAGCATCATCTACCACTGCTTCATGATGACGGATTGCACCGTCCTGCTGCTCACATGGTGGCACTACAGGGACACAGAACTGACCCGGTCGTACGCCCTCATCATGGTCCTGGTCGTTCCCCTCTGTTACATAGTGGGGCTGCTGATGAAGACTCTCTACTACTGTTACTTCCATCCGAAGCTGTGGAGACCCCAGGGCGAGAGGAAGGATCAACTAGAGACTGACAGTTCTGTGACCTGCATGGCCATTTCCACACAGACAGATACACCTGCTCAGGTGCAGAACCGAAGAATGGCCAGACACGCCAGAATTTTTTACCCTGCCAGTGCCAACACTTTGGAGATGGTTCCGATCAACAGAGGTGAAGGGAGTAATTTAGCTTAGTTAGTTACTTTATGTATTTTCTGAAGGTTTTTGTCATTGTTGTTGTTGTTGTTCATGTGCCATTGGTACTGTATACTGTGTGCTGTGTATTTTCATTATCCCCCCACCACTTTGAAGTGCACAATCAAATACCATTTTGTAATTTGCAGTCATGTTTGCACTTGCTACTGGTGAAAAGAGTCAAACTTATAAAGTACACTATGCAGGAATTTTAGGTGAAAGGAGAAATCCGGCGGGAATCAGTCCATAGCCCTGTTGTTCCAAGTCGCCACATGCTTTCAGTTAAGAAAAAGAATGAGAAAATCTGATACAAATAGACACAGACCAGATAGCTAACAGCAACTAACACTAAGTGAATGGGGCACAGTAAAGTAAAGTTACATTTCGATATGCCCCATTCAGTTAACATGTTCTTCATTATTCGGTCCCTGTTGCATCAGATTTTCTGGTTCTTTTAGTGACTTTGAACAACATGGCTGTTTATTGATGTCATCTTTAATTGAGCGGCTTTATATTCACATTGACTATGGTTATATGCAGGGAATATTCCGGGTTTAAATGGAATATTGTGAATATTTGATTTGCGTGAATCACGTAACTTCTCATTTCCTTCCAAATTCGGCCATGTTCCGGTTTCTAAAAACCTGACATTACACATGTAAAAGGATTATTCAGGATCTTGTTTTAACCAGAACATTGGAATATTATTCTGAATTGGCTGTGCATGCAACCATAGTCTCTGATGAATGAGGGCTGTCTTTTCTCCCCCTATGGCCTTCTGGTGAATTTGCCACCCTTGCAAGATGCCCTTAGTGCCTTGCCTGAGAATGACATCATTTAATGTATGAGCCTTATCGAATCATTCATTACTTTGCCAGTCTTTAACTCTTCAAACAATACAATTGCTGGGTCTTATCCTTTGGATTGTAGCCAAATTCACAGGTATTTTTGAGAAGTAAGGACATTGAATTATGTTTTAACACAATGTGACTGTAGGGGGAGCTCTAGTAAAAACAAATCCCAGACTTGCATAAAATTCCATGACATATCAAGTGTGCTGTCTAATACTTACAGGTGATATAGTATTTTTCTAAGCTATCCTGTGGTGTACTTTTAAAATATATGGTTTTGTATTTTTTGGAGGGGTGAAATATTTTAAAAGTCAGTTGTGTATTTTGTGCTCATATGGAATGTGAATAAGTGATGTTGAATAAGTGTTTTAGCTATATAAATATATGGGGAGACTAAACATACCTCAGTCATAGTAATAGTTCTCTCCCCCACAGTAACAAAGAGAATAGTAATTGTAATAGTTGATGACAGTTCAGTCCTCAATATAAATAATAATTAGTAATAGTAAATAATCTCAAGCTTTAAATGTTATAAATGCCAGCACCTTAGTGTGAATGCACAGGCTATGGCAGCCAATGCTGTTCTTTTTAAACATCTCCATTGAAATGCTCATCTTGTCATTTGTTGTTGTTGTTGTTGTCGTCATTGTTGTCGTCATATCAAGCACCGACCACACAAGATTGTCCATATTTGTCAAAGCTAAGTGCTTTAGGTGAATTTATGCTGCATAAGAATCTGTTGTGGCACACTCCACAGATGCTGTCACTGAGAGTGTACAATCTTGGAACAAAATAAACTAAAGCCATAAACATTTGGGCAGAGATATTGTTTTTGTATTGTGTCACTGATACCTCACTGTGATACACTAATATGAGAGGAGTTTGAAATAAAGACAATTAGAATAACAATTATAAGAAGGCGAAAACCAATCAGATCAGATATCAGGAGAAAACCAGTGTTTTGTAATAGATTTCTTTTCGGACCCAGCAAATAATATTTTACATTGAAATTGTTAGAGAGGGGGTGGGCTGGGGAGGGGTGGGGGACACCAACATCAGTCTCGCCTAGGACAGCTAGAGGGCTAGAATAGGCCCTGAAATGTAGAATCATAATCGTCAACAAAATGAGCATCTCTGAACGTTGCATCTCTGAACACACTATTTCCTTGTTTCACTTCTTATCAACACCTCAAGAACGTCTGGAACCTCCAAATTCAATCACATGAGACATTCACATGAGGCGAAGCCACAACACACAGAAAATGGAAGAAGATGTACCATTCATCTGTCATGTTAAAGCTTTTCTTTTCAACATAATAGGTCCTGTGTTCTTCATCTTAGACTTGGTTCTTGACGTTTTGGCAGTTAAGAATTTTTATCAAGAGGAGGCATATGTCGCCATGGGAGTGTTGTTGTTCTTGCTACTGGGGTCATCGGTGCTGGTCCACACATTCAGCTGGTTTTGCTATGACTATGGAGACTCTGAAGCGGAGAGGAACGGCCTTGGCGAATATGAGTACCTGGAAAAGTACTTGACAAAAAGAAGATTACTTGCTGCTGTACTCCATGTGTGTCAACTGGCAATATTTTTCAGGTTAGTGGCTGTTTGAGTTGTGAATGTGTTGCATTCAGATAACAGCGAACATTTTAATTTGATTTGCATTCAGTTGTTTTTGGAAAGAGGGGATTAGTCATACCATATTAGCAGGGGGGTTTTGTTCCACCCTTTGCGGAAAATGCAGTCAGTGTCTATTTACAGCCCACGAGATGCCAGCTGACTCGGTGTGACTGGAACCACACATTGTTTTGGTTTCTAATTTATATAGGGCAGGGAGATGCAGAATAGCTGGTTTGTTAACTTTGTTTATTTGTCATATATGAAAATAATGAAATATCAGTAATCAGTAATATTGTTATGTGATGTGATATTGAGGCCCTATGTGATTGGCCAACTTCATTACTGATAAATGTAAGATCACATAGATTTATTTTTCTTTTTTAAGTCTTTTTTTCTTATCACTCATTTGGCTTTGGCCAATTCATTCTGTTCACTTTTGCTTTCACTCCTCCACTCCCTCCAATACCCCCAACACATCTGTGGCAGAACAACTTTCTTGTATTCCTTTGGGCTTGTGTCTTACTTCTCAGGTTTGCCAGCGTGATGGAGATCTCTCTACGCAGCCGGCACAGTGCATCAAAAGAGAAGACGGGCATTGCTGCTCATCTATCCCATGACCTCAGGTTTCTGTGCCTCATTGAGACGTTCTCTGAGAATGCCCCCCAGTTGACCCTCATGCTCACCGTCATTGTGGAAAGCAAGCATGTGGAGTTGGTTACAGGTACACAGCATTAACTGTTGGAAGACATTTATTTACATTGCTTACATGTGCATTTAATACATCTGGAACCATCTGGCCTCATTGCTCATGTGAAATGAAAAGCCCTGAAAGTGCAATCAGTGTTAAGTGTTCAAGTCGCATCCCACTTATGCCAAAAATCTCAGTGCATCCGAAAACCTACCAGGAGAGTTGCTGTGAATTAACACCACTGATTCAGATGAAAGACCAAGATGGCTCTCTCTTTTAAAAAAAGTTAAAAAGCCTTCAATGCCCTTTGGTTTACAGGAAAGGAGATGGAATGTTGTTACAATTTGTAAAACTGAAACACGGTTCAGCTAACAATGCTGACATATCAATCACAATGCTGGCTTTGTGGCTTGATGCAAATTATTAGGCTACTCTGGCTACTTTCATTTCATTTCATTTCACTGCATTTTTTACTGCAGTAATCATATGCATGTGCCAAATAAACTCCTTGTATCCTTGTAACTTTTGCTTCTGCCTTGGTTCTGCTGAGCCTTTTGAAGCTACCCACTTGCTCAGCTACACAAGGTCTGAAATCCAGTCTAAACTGTTTCCTCTAAAATTAAATATCATCCATAAGTCTTTGTCTTATTTTAAAGATAACTTTTTGGTCCTATGTCCAATATAGTTCTGGCCAACCTAATCCAGTGTGAATCAATTCAGCCTGAGGTCGCCAAGTGCTGTCAGTAGGAAAAAGAATGAGAAAATTTGATACAACATACAGCAAAAAATAACAAATCAACAGCTGACACTAACAGAATAGGGCACGGAAACTCATTTTAGGTTTCATCTGCTATTTCCCTACTAACAATATCTATCGGTTTGCTATTCAGTCTATTTCCTATCAGATTTTCTTTTTCCAACAGACCGCAGTCAGTGACCTCGAACAAAAGGGCCATCGACACACTAGATTTCTCCTTTAACACTGACATTCTGCATTAGTTCACAGCCTTCTCTTTTAAGCCTGAGATTCTGTTATGACAAGTTCATCTTCCAAAACTCCACCATATGTATTTTAGATTGAACAAATTTGCATGCAAAACTACGGAACAGACACAGGCATAGACATAGGACTCTCTCTGTGCAAGTAAAATGTACAGTGTCAGGCTTTTGATGAGAGCATTCTGCTAGTGTCAGATTATTTCATATAATATTGAAATAACCCTCTGATGCACTACAATGTAGATGTTCTTCCCCTCCTCCCCTGCAGGTTTTAAGGCTCTGGCTTCCTCTGTGGGGATAGCCATAAGTATGCTTACGTACCACCGCTTCATGCGCTCCTTCAGTACAGACAAGGCAAAGATGACCTGGATCTCATCTATCGTCTTCTTCCTCTGGAACTTCCTCCTGATTGTCCCACG
>JASCQY010000068.1:13639462-13653667 GCA_030264315.1 Sardinella tawilis
GGAGAGGATGCTTTCTATGGTTCCTCTGTAGAATGTGGTCATGATGGGTGGTGGAGCACTTGCCCGCTTGAGTTTGCTTTGTATAAGGTGCTGTACAAATAAAATTGAAAATTGAATTGAGTTGAACTATGCTCTGTAGTATTTTGAATGTGATTGCAGTACCAGTTTTTGGCCACAAACTTACATACTGCTCCTTAGAAACGGACTGGAAAAGCGAAGATCAGAATTAGGTGATTTGATACCAGTATATTATAAAGTCATGGATGTGTGTGTATCAGTGTATTAAGGTTTTCATAACAGACTGTGAGTGCAACTCAATTAATTCAGAAACAAAGTGAAATATTTGTGTTGTCATTCCTAAAAATTTATTTGACTTTCATAGATCTCATTTCAAATGTATCACTTTCATTTAAACTAAGAATTTTATACAATGATCTTTGACTGTACAATACATGACATGTAAATATACACAAAAATATAAAACAAAGTCAGGATAACTTCCAAATATGGAAGAAAATATACTAGAACAGTATTGCAGTTTTAAAAGTAATTTCAAAATGAACAGAACAAAGAGAATGTTGGTCAAAATGCAACAGGTGTCTAGGTCTAAGATGTACATAAATAATTTTGAATGATCACTTCAGGGCAGTAAGTGTAGGAAATCCATCATTAATCTCACAAGTGTGAAATGTCACTCCACTGCATGATAAGTCTGTTCATCTTATGAGCACAAATGCTTCATATATGCTCTAGTTGTTTATTTTTTTCTGCATAGCATTTTTTTTTCTTAACAACACCATGCAGGTGAACTTGAGGGATGTATATACACACGAACATGTAAGAATGCAAGCCCTAGGGCCTATGGGCAGGCACAAACTGCAGCAAACACAGACATGGAACAGTTCTCTTAAAAACTACCATTTATAGATTTTTCTACAATGATGTGGTTTCAGTACAATCAGTGGTTTCCATTGCAGAAAGCGACTCTGAGAAGTCTGATAAAAATACAGAATATATTTGGTTATTCAAGAATTACTATTGCTGGTAAAAAATATAATCTACATCCCCATTTCTAGTTGATAAAAGATTTTTTGTTCCTATTTCACAAGCAAGTCACATGCCAAGATAATACCTGGTGGGTAGTTGTGAAAAAGTGCTGGCATAAGTAGGAAACATAGGGCAAAACAAGACATGGTTTTCAATTCTGAGGTTTATATTTTCAATAATTATGTTAATAGGATATATTAATACAACGACAATTCCAATGTATTCCACTGTTATTCAGTCATAAAATAGAAAATTCTACATGTTTGTGTTCACATATAAGACTTTGAAAAGCAGACTTTGGTGGAGAGTTTTTTTCTATCAGGAAATGGTGATAAACCACTACGTGGGTACTGTAACACTAGAACCTACTCTTTGAATTAGTTAAAACTGAAACAGTTTAGGAAGAGCAGGATTTTTATGTCTTATCTGGTCCATGCAAAAGATTAAATAGGTTCATTAAATATTGCAGACCAGATGATAACAGCAGGTTAAATGTTTCACTTGTAATGGTAATGATATGAACTATTTGAGATGGTGCAATCCGATTCATATGAGACCCTTTGCTTGCCATGCATCCATAAAACAAATACAGTACTTCTCTTGACCCTTGTTTCCTCGAGTGCAATAAAGCATCAACATAAAAAAAGCATACCGTAACAACATAAAGGATGTGCCAACGTGAAAAAATATACATATATGTGATGAACATGTAAAAATCTTGATCATATGCCAAAACTAAACAACAAATAAACAGCATGTTACAAACAGCTGACACCAGTGTCAACCATCCGAGAAAAAAACTAATAAAACCTTGGGCAGTCAGTTTTGGATGCAATGCAGTTGTTTTCATCCCAAGCTTTTCTGCCTAAAAACCTTCAGGCACTTCACCATACACTCTCCGAGAACAGCTGTGCTTCCATGACTGTCACAGAGATGCTGTCCCACAAGTCCATGATATCAAACTTGGCACACTTCCTGTCAGTCCTTAGGGGTTCAATTGGGTGTTTTGACGACGAAAGATCATATTTTTTTCTCCACTGAAAATATGCAGCTCTCACACGCTCGTCTCTTAACTCGTGCAAAGATTTTCTCGTGTCCAGCATGGGATGGTCCCCTCTAGTACTGCCTTTTTTTGGAAATAAGGCATTATTGAAAGGTTATGGGAAGAGGTGGTGACTTCACGGCTAACCTCTCCTCATGCATGCCCTTCGTCGCTTCCATGTTGCAATGCTGCCCCCCACAGTCTCTCTTGCTAGTAGTGGTTTACTGGGAATGGAAGAAAGGGGCCGGGGCCTGGTAGGCAGGCGGGTGCAGTCTCCAGGTTAAACACCAGGGGTCCTGGTCGACATGCCACGGCCTACATGAGAATGTCGTGGGAAGGCCCATAGGAGAAGCCGGGGAAAGCGCCGGCGGCCTCGCGCATGCTGCTGGTCACGGCGATGCTCTCGGCGTTGCCCACCGAGGAGCTCACAGGCAGGTGGGTGAACTCTGGGTCAAAGTGCCTTAGGTCTGTAGGCCCAGTCTGTCGGAGATAAAATAAACATTGACATTTAGTCACCTGGTAGGATGATAACCTGTGTCAGACACAATACATACTATATATCTATGTATGTAGCTGTATAAAAAAACTTTAATTTCATTTCATTATTGTCCAACCTACCACTGAGGGCACGAAAGGAGGGGTGATCTTCCTGGCCATGAGGTCATCCCAGTTGATTGGTGAGAAGAATGCATGAACCTTGAGCTCCAACTATGAAAATCCCAAAAATAGCACGTTGAGTTAACATCTCTTCACTGTGCGTGTGTCTGTTTATTTTGGTGTGTGTGTGAGTGTGAGTGTGTGTGTGTGTGTGTGTGTGTGTGTGTGTCTATGTCTCCATGTGTACTCAGACTTTCCGTGACAGTAAGTCTACTTACAAAGTCATCCTTGACTCCCAGCCTCTTGGTGCGATCCTTATGCAACAGGCCCTCCAGCAGTTCACGGCCGGCATTGGAGACATTGGGCTTGAGCACTAGGGACTTGTGCAGGATGTTGTTGTACATCTCAGCAGTGTTGCGGCTGTAAAAGGGTGGCTGAAAGAGAAAGAATGACATAACAGTAAATCACCTCTGCATAACAATATATGCTATCAAATCATTATGTCATTATAACATTCATATACATTATAATCACATTTATGCCATGTGTTCTGTGAATGATAACCATCCTCACTTACCAGTCCATACAACATCTCATAGAGGACAGATCCCAGGCACCACCAGTCCACAGTGCGGTCGTAGGCTTGCTTCTGAAGAACCTCTGGTGCAAGGTACTGTGTTCAAAACAAAGACAAAATCAGCACAGAAATAACCAAAAAGAGACACATTCTAATTCCAACTCAGACGGCATGTTGATGGAATGTTAGGATAAGGAGGGAGGGGGGGGGGGGCTGGTATTCAAATGGAGTTTTACCTCAGGAGTTCCACAGAATGTGGTGGTTGTTGCATCGGCTTCCAGCCCTTCCTTGCAGAGGCCAAAGTCAGTCAGGACAATGTGGCCCTGGGAGTCCAGAAGGATGTTCTCTGGCTTAAGATCTCTGTGATAACCCAGGCAGGCAGGCACACACACACACACACAGTCAGTCATCATTCCATGACTCTCATTTTTCCAGCCTGCTACAGAACATCGCTTAATACTATGAAGTCATCCCTTTTAATCCCTAAGAAATAAGTCCAACATCTAGCCACCAGGGGGTGCTGTTGTACCAACCTGTAAACAATATGCAGGGAGTGGAGGTAGCCAAGGGCACTGGCAATCTCAGCAGCATAGAACCGGGCACGGGGCTCCAAGAACACTCTTTCCCGTTGGAGGTGGTAGAACAACTAGAACACCGAAAGAGAGTGAGAGAGTTAAAAACAACATGTTGATACAACATCATCTCAAGACATTTACTCTCTATCCCACAGGACTCAAAGGGTACACATGGCACTCACCTCCCCTCCGTTGACATAGTCCAGCACGAAGTAGAGCTTGTCAGTGGTCTGGAAAGAGTAGTGCAGACCCACTAGGAATGGATGCTTGATGTTCTTCATGAGCACGCTACGCTCGGCCATGATATGCTTTTGCTGGGAGGGAACAAGAGAAGGGAGACCAGATGAGCTTGACATCAAACCACTCAGGTACATGTAGTTCAATTCAAACTGAAATTCATATGGACTGCAATGGGTTCAACTGATTATCTTCAATAACGAGTGTAGCCACACACTCTGATCTCTATTGTTATTTATTAAAAATGTTTTTTTTTTTCTGCTAAAAACATTTATAAAAAAATCATAAATCTGGGATGCAAAGATCGCTGCACTTTTATATGGCAGTGCAATTTCAAGCTAAGCAATGACCTAGATAATGGCGCACACAGAGGCAGACATGTGTACTGTAGGCGTGACCTGTCTCTCAGGAACACCTGCTGTCTGGACTCAAGGAGCTGAGCATTACCTCCTTCTTCTTCATGATGATCTTCTTCTGCAGGACTTTCACGGCATAGTACTGGGCGGTCTCCTTGTGCCTCGCCAATAGCACCTGAAAGTACAGTACAGGAAGACGGGAGGGGGAGGTTAACATCTTCCAAATTATGGCTACAGCATAACTGATTACTAGGGTTAGTACAGTACAGTATACCTGATTACTAGTAATGGCAGTCGCCACCACATTGTTTATTGTCTTGAGCTTACCTTTCCAAAGCTTCCTTTGCCAATGATTTTCAGGTAGTCAAAGTCAGACGGCTTAATCCTGTGGAAGGAGGGGGGGGTTGACAGAGAGAGGGTTATGAGTGGGCACACTGACTAGGGGGCATACACCGCATATGGAGGGAGACAGGGAATTGGGTCAAGACTGGAAAATCTACTTACTGAGTCTCCTCCGCCAGAGAACTCCTGGGTCCAGTTCCACACAGCTGGAATGGAAATATACAGAGCACATTGTTTAGTTGGCATGTCTATGCTGGTCTTCCTATGATTAACATATGACGATTCTATTGGAGGAATTCTTGTCTAACTGGTCATAGACTCACCGAGTGTGACCCATGGCCCGCTTCCATTGCTTCATTCTGGTTCTCATCAATTTTCAGGAATGATTCAACCGCAGCACTAGGTTGGGGAGAGATGGAGGAAGAGCATACATTAATTCTATGTGTTTGAAATGTATGGCTGTTCATTTGTTTTTATTTGTTTTTGAAAACACTTCTGTTTAAACCATGCCGCTGTACACGTGACTATGTCACACTCAAAACACATGCATTCCAGTTGTAGTAGCAGTGTAGTAGCACTCTCTGCCTTGGGATGGCAGTGTAGCTGTAGTTTGCCCATTGATAGAGTGTATCTAGACTAGGAACCACGGATTTCTGTTTTGCGTGTGATGAACTGCAGTTTCTTCTCTCAGTCAAAACATGAGTTTTACACGGTTAATCTTGAGCCACATTTTGGCACGTGAATCTTTCTGCACAGATACAAACTTGCGATGGCGAGAAAGATATGAAATAGTCATTTGTCACTCAGTGGCAGCGGGGTCTTGACAGCAGACGATATGAGTCGATTTTGTAATGAGGACGTCTGAGTGACTATCTTACCAAACATTTGAGGCGACAGATGATGTTATGGGAAATTTTCCACGGATGCCTGGCGCAACCTAACGGCGACCTGAATGTTTTGGAAGCCAGAGCTGCCAAACATTGCAATGTATGGTGTGCACTTAATTGCATTACCATGTTATCCCTGTCTAGGGTACATGACGGATTTGCGACAAAGGTGCTTACTGGGCCCGCGGGAGCGACGGTCAAGACTTGACTGACATGAAAGGAATTGTTGGCTCTGTTGCACTGTACCCAGATTACGCTATTAATGGAATGAACATGGCCAAATTAAGAGACGTGGTTGCGTGGTTCCGATTGGATTAGCTAACTGTACACTGCGCTCCACTGACCTAAGTTATGATGTTAAACCATAGGGAAGAAAATCCAATGAATAAAACCAATTGTTCTTTGATGCATGTTTTTTGACAGATGATGGTGGTACATTGAAAACCTTAAATCAGATCGCAAACTATTTTTAGGCTTTTGATGTATCTGTATAGATTATTGTGAGAGTAGACAAACTGAGATTTCAGTTAGAAAACAAAATAGGAATACTTACTGTTGACAAATATGCGGACTGGCCACAAGCCTCTGAATGAAGTCATTCAACCCCATTTTTCTCTCCTTGATAAAAGCTGCAATTGGAAAAGAAGGCATTTACGTCAGTTGGAAATCTAGGACGTCACCGACAATCCTACTCTAGGCTACCAATCTTGAATAATAATTCATGGGGGATTTGGAGTGCAGAATAATGCGGATAGCATATTTGGTGTATTAGCGGAATGTTTTGAAAGAAATCAAAAGGTTCCACAGAGGCTTAGGACAGGGTTGGACACAGCACCCTATAAAGCAGCATTTAAAATGTTGAATGTCATTTGAGGCTAAAAACCCTGTGCCGTGCGGACATAAACTGTAGCCTACAGCCGCCGATTTGTGAGTCACAGAATGAGTCTTCTGTAAGTTTAGCCAAAATCTTTTACGATAACCAAACAAATCAAAGATTACCCATATTCTTCTGTGAACAAGCTGCTATGGTTTTAGTGCGTTCCCAACCCCAATTAAACTCAGCCCAATGTTAGACTACCGGTACTTCGCAATAAAGAAAGGCGTCTTTCAATATTATTCATTGGCGTTGATGTTACCTACCAGTTAGAACTGACATAATCCCACGCATTTTGCAGTAAGTCAAATCGCACCCAGCCTGAGTCACAGCCATGGTTTGGTTATGAAGTGAATAAATCCGAGTTTGGAATGTGTTTCTTGAGTAGCGCACAGCTGAATACTCCAAATGCAAGGTGCTTGTTGTTTCGCTGTACACGGGTCCTACTTCCTTGCCGATGTACAGTTCAGCGCCACTGTCCCGCACCTTCAGAGCGGACCTGTTAATTTATACGGAGCACGTGGTTTTGGAGGCGAGGCACTGACATCACTCTGTAACCGGGGCAACTGCCCCTGCGTGACGTCACGCGATTCCGCAACTCCCAGTTCTGCCTGTAGGAGGCGGGAATGACACTAACCAGTGCAACTGAACCAACCAGCCAGCGAAGACGATTTAACCCCCCTCCCTATCCCCCAACCTCCTTTTCTATCAATGGAAAGATACCGTGGAAGAGGCAGCTGGTCATAATCTCCTCTCCTCTGTGAACAGATTAACTCCATCCCGAGATCGCCGGTAATCAAGATAGATAGTCTACAACTGACATGGCACATCACGCCAAAAATATCCATGTATTGTGAATAGTTGGGCCCATCCTATGCACAACCGGTGGCATGAAAAATATAGGCTATTTGATTGATTAAAATATAAATGCAACAAACCCAGACTTTGTGCAAATATTTAACAGCATGCCTGACCAATAAGGTCATGGGAATAGTCTGTTATAATAGGAAAGTCTGAATTCTAATGTCACCAGGCTTAGACATCAGAATTTAAGGCCTACTTGGAATTTTACTTTTTTTCATTTTTACATCTTTAAGATTTCTGAAAACTCTGCTGCAGTACAATGCCTAGAATTTCCTCCCTAATAAAGATGCAATAAGCATTTAATTTAACTCCTACTCCAACGACCCCTGCATGACCTTCCCATTCATGTCAGAGGCGCCCACCCACCCGCCATCCATTTCTATGAAGCTACCGGTCTACTTGCATTGATTGAATCTGAGCAGGTCAAGGTTGTGCGGTGGCCGGCCACCATGCAGTTATATAAACCGCAATTATGGGCGCAGCGCTGCACTGCGCCGGCCGGCATCACATCATGCCTCCCTGAGCCCCCATGCAGTCATAGAGAATTCACAGATGTGGTCCACTAACCCTTTAAGTTATATAAGTGTGTCATAACGCTAAGCTGAGCTAGCCATCGCTCCTGTCTATTGGCTCTTCATGCTAAGCCCCCACGCTCAGTGGCTTCATCATAGCCGGGGGGATAGGGCGACAGTCCTTAAGGGACTCCCTTATCCCCTGAGTTACTCAGACAGAGAATTTTCTGGCATCTCTTGTGCTACTAATGATACATGGTGTTACGACATCAGTTATCACTGAATCCAGTGCATTCCTGGAATAAGAGCTCACACAACCTTTGGAAAAGTACTCATTTCACAGTTACTCCTGATAAATGAATGTGGGCTACATACAGTATGTTAAAAGCACACAGTTAAAGCACAACAGTTAAAGTATTTTACACTAAAACAGTGATGGACGGCCAGTAAAATTGTTTATTTATAGCCATTGATTTCGTTGTCAGGCAATTTATCATAATTTTAAGGACCTTTGTGACAGGAGAGAGTATAAAAAGGTTCTGACTAATAGACAGCTGAGATCCTGTCAGGCCTTTTGTGAATGAACTGCCTCTGCCAGGATTTGTCAACTGAAGGTCAGGACAGGACACAAGTAGTCAAGCCAAGTAGTCAGTCAGTCAGTCACAACGTCTTATCCGCACCCCAGGAACCAACCTGAATCTGGAGAGGGTCCCAATCCGATCTAGCTCTAGAGTTTGGACTTGTCCCACTGATATGGTCTAAATCTGGAGTTTGTAGCACACAACACGTCATAGAAATTTGGTGTTTGCAAAATTTTTCTATGTTTTTTTTGACAGAAACCAGAACTGAAACTCGCCAGAAATCGACGACCCCTCAAAAGTTTTGGGTACTCTTTGGTGTTAAGAACAAAGTCTCTTGTTAAGTGACACCTAAGACAAAGTACTGTAACATGGGACTTTCCAATACATGGGCGTCTCTTTCTTTTTCAGTTTGAATTTGCATGCCACTCATGTGATCTAGTAGCAAACGGAAACTCCACCATAGTGGACTCTCTGTGTGTGTGTGTGTGTGTGTGTGTGTGTGTGTGTGTGTCTGCATGCGCGTGTATGTGTATGTGTTTGTGTGTGTGTGTTTGATAGTGTGATTTTCATTTGTCATCAGAGTGTGACAAATGATTCAGAGGCAATGTGGCCTCTCATCCATTGTTTCTGAAATGACAATGTGTGGTCACCCACCACCAACAGAAGTGAAAACAAAAACAGCCACACGGAGCTGACACGTTGATATGGACTTGACAGCAGGTCTTTAATCTAAAGAGGACAAGTCCGAAATGCAAAGCCGTTGCTCCCTTCAGGACACTCTGGCCTTTTAATAGGCAGTGAGTGCTTTAAAGGTGCATGATGAGATCTTGCATGGTTTTTGGTGCAATTTTATCTTTGACTCAAATTGTGGGCATCTCGCCTTGATCAGCTTGCTGCCTGCCCTCTAAATACATTGTGAAAAAGTCTGGTCTCTGGAGACAACACAAGGGCTGGAAAATGTCAAACAAGCACTAGGGCACAGGCTGTGCACCAAAACATTACAAACCACATTTCAGCCAAACACCAACAAGATGGTTCAGGGAGGGGGTGGCGGTTAGTGAGCATGCACATATGGGTGGGGAGCAATGAGAAAAGTTTATTTAGTAGCATGAATTTGACAGTAGAGTTTTGTTTGTTTACGAGAAATGTCAACAGAAGGGACATCATTCGGGATCTCACAGTGCACCTTTAATGCCACCTCTGCACACCACACGTCATGACAGATCCTTGCTCAGCTCTCTGTTTGCCTGTCGCCAAAGCCAGTGCAGACACATAACAGTGTTAATGGGTATTTATAGCAGGCATAGTGAGGAGAGCGGGCTTACCATAATGTTTGCCCATTTGATGCCAACCAGACAGGTGGCACAGACTACACAGGACTTCCGTTTCATAACAGAATTCCTCTGAGTCACCAAAAGATACAAGCCACTATTTCTTGTTTAATATTTATATATTTTCTGAAAGGACACTCATATGTCTTCTTTGCACTTTTTTTCTTGTTACTATGGAGCGTTGCCGTGGAGACAGCAGACTATCACAGTAGAGCAGAGAGAGAGAGGCCCGTTTGACTGTGGGTGAGTTTTGCATACAGTGTGTGGCCAGGTCAGGTTCCAGTTTGATTCGGGTGGGCAGATGGGCTTAGGGGTGTGTGTGTGTGTGTGTGTGGGGGGGGGGGGGGTTGTGGTTGAGTGGGTTGGTGGAGGGTGGGGGGCTGCAGGGAACCAATGAGTCATCTTGTCTCTCCCCACACACCTTGCTGCTCAGCTTGACTTCCTCAAACTGCTATTGCTGCAGGTGGTGATGGGGTGAGTGGGGGGGGGGTCTGTGTGTGTGACAGCCTGTGTGGTGGAACTCTCTCCTCGCTACTACAGGCAGATGGATGGATGGATGGATGGAAGGATGGAGGCTCCGCGGAGCTTGGCTTGAGTTACAGGCGCTCCTCCGCTCTCTCAGCTCTCACCCACGCATTCACATCGACCTCATCGATTTTTCACAGCCAGGCAGCCATGTTTTTCACTATGTGGAGCAATGACATATAAACTGTGTAGAGTGTGTGTCACTTTTTTCAGTCATGTCTCATAGTAAGTTACTGTAACAAAATACGATATAGATCAGAGGTACAATGGGGGTGCTATTAGCCTGGCAAGTGCATCTCATTCGTCTCATAAGATTAGGAGACATGGGGCATGAGGCGGTGACACATTCTGAGCAATGTTGCTAGACAACCGCATAACAGGTTCCGTATGTTGCGGCCATCAAATTTGCCATTGAATTCTACAGATCACACAAAATAATGTTGCCCAAAATCACACGCCATGCAACACAACACACACAACAACACACTGGATTATTTTCCAACAATACTGCTTGAAAGTGTTGTCTTGTACTCACTCTCACCTCCCTTACTCGACTTCTCAATTTTTCAACCTTCCAATTTTACCTGGCTGTCCCTCTTACCATTATTTTACTCTCACTCATCTCATTATCTCTCTCTGTCCTCCCCTCCCTCTCTGTCCATCTATCTTTTCCTCAATTTACCATCACTCTTGCCTACATTTTAATCTCATTCCTTCTCTTCCAATCTTTTTCTCTTTCTCTCTCCCTCCCTCACTCACTCCCTTTCCTCTTCCTTTCCTCATCCCTCTCTCTAATCTGTCTACCTCACCTGCTGTCCTTCCTATCGCTGCGCTGCAGGGCTTTGATGGGAGCACCTGGGAGGCCCTGCATGTGTGAACTCAGTCGCAGGCAATCAAACAGCCAAGCTGCTGCTGCTGCAAGCTCCCGCTTCCCCCCACAGATAACATTTAGTGATGCAGACAAAATCCACATACACTACACAAGTAAACAAATGAAAGAGAACATTTTGCTGGCACAGCAGAGTGTTTCCTTTACATAGTTTTAACATAGCCACCTCACAGTAGAAGTAGTAAATCTAAAAGGAGTCTGGTTCAACAGGCTAGAACTCTTGACACAATTTGATTCAAATTCAGCCGCCGACCACCTTGACCCATTTGACAGTGTTGTAGTTTCTCTGTCAAGCGCAGGGACTTAGTTACTGTAGCCTACTCCATGTTGTTTTTTTAAGCCAATATGCACACAAAGGATGTTATAAAACCACTGTCATTTCAACAGGCGTGAGACCCTGCCTGAGTGCGGGTGTCTGTGTAAATGGCTATTTACTATCAGTTTCTGCACTAGATTCCAAGAGCGCTCAGTCAGTGTGCTTCAGTGCACATGGGCATCTGGTGAATCAAGCAGAAAACTATCGATTCATCGGTCAGGCGCAGGCAGAAAATGCTCTTTCTGTTATGGGCCTGAACGCTTGTTTGTTCTCCTCAATTTCACCAGTTCCCAGTGCATCACAGTGCTTGTGTTATCACCATTATGAGCATTCATTCTGATACTGTCAAAACAAACTCGGATCAGCATTAGTACCTTGCAGTTGCTGCATGGTTACAAAGTGTTTGTTTTTTTTTATATGCATATCATTATTATTATTATTTGTTATTATTTGTTTATCTGGCTGGGCTGTTCCTCTCCCATTAAGGGAAGATTAAAGGGCCAATGAATGGGGGAGCCCTGCCATCCAGCCAGCCAGGAAAAAGATGATGGGAACCAGAGTGAGATCAAAGCAAAGCGTGTTAGATAACCCCTGTCTCTCCTAGATTATGTCTACGGTGATGGATTGGTGGGAAACTGGATGTCCTCCTGGCTAATCTGATCTGGTGCTGTATCTGCAGATGATACTGGCTAAGTCTTGAGATGAATCAACCCAAGATGAGACAGAGACAGAGACAGAGACAGGGAGAGAGTCAGGGGGAGGTCAAGAGAGGGAAATCATCTGAGCAGAGGCAAATAAAGTGGACGGAGAAAGTGAGAGGAAGAGATATTTTAAGAAGGGTTGAGAAAGTTTGAAGAGGAAGAGAGAAAAAATATATGACCGAGAAATGTGCAGAAACACAATGAGAAAGCAGAATCTGACTTTACAAAAGAAATCCCCTGAAATAATTCCTCAGACACATTTAGGCAAATATCTGATATACTGTATTTACCCACTGAAATGCTTGTAAAGAGAATAAATAAAGTCTCACCTATGAAAGACTTCTTGCTGGTCTTCATGGTCATTTGTACGTCTGATCGAATTAATCCCTGACTTCCACAGGGGTGTCAGTCAGAAGCAAAGAAGGCTGTAGGCTCCTGTTTGGGTCTTTCAGCACTGGGCCATGATTTCGCCCGTGCCTGTGGATCTAATTCCCCTCTCTATGTAACAGCATCTGCGGCAGCTTGAAAAATTAGCAAATCATTTCCTCTATTAGACTTCCCTCCCTCTCTTTCTCTCTCTCTCTCTCTCCTCTGTCTGAAATGATAGCCTAGGTGATAGTGGATACCCAGGAATTGTGACGCACCTGAAACCCCTGCCTCCGCCTCCGCCCTTGCACCTCCCCCGACCCCCCCCCCCCCCCACACACACACACACACACCCTGTACTCCTCCACTTCACCTGTTTTCCTACCACCCAGTCAGCGACAAAACAAAGGCAGGTGTTGGGTTACGGGAGCTCTCCTGAGTCCGGCAATACCTCAGCCCTCCACTACACCACACCCACCCCCTGAGGACCTAGTCACCGGGATACCGAAATCACACAGGGGGAGGGGGAGGGGGGTGGGGGGAGTTAGGTAGTCACTCTCTCGTGAATTTGTCCGCTCACGTTTTTTTTAATGATTTCCCCGAAGCCATTTTGTTCTTCTGAAGATTGTAACCTCAGAGAAACAAACACATGATGAAAAACAGCAATGAGGCACATGCTGTTCTGAGGGCTCCCTTGGGCCAAGGAGAGACAGACATGAAACCGCGAGAGCTCACCTGAGAACTCACCTGACAAGAGAGTGTCCTGCCCCACTGGTTTTGCATAGCAGATAGGGCTCGAGTTCCTGTAGGATATGCAGGTCATGCATAAGCACACCTTCAGGTGCTGTTCCCTTTGGCAGATATTTCATTCAGACATTCGCTCTGTTTGATCGGTTTTAATGTTCTGCTTTGGATGTTATATGGGGTAACCTTCTGTAGGTGCGCAACCACATAACCAGTTCTGTTTTTTTCTGATTGTGTGAGCATGGTAGTTTGCATACTTAACAACTGTTTACTATATCAATACAGGTGCCAGAATAACAAAACTCAGACAAACAAAACTCCAACATGCCTTGAAAAAAGTTTCCATCTTTGAAACCTAGTTACATACATTTGCAAACATTGACCTCATTACCCATCGAGCATGTTGGCTCACAGTTGTAGAGGCCTGATGGGTGACTTGTCATACAGATCTGGCTCTGTGAGGCATTTGAATGGCACACATTAACCCCGCCGCAGTCACTCGCAGCTGGTGCTGTACAGCAGTATTCATCTCTTATTCAAAGACATTCATAAGGTTATAGTTCTTCTCTGGAGGCATTAGTGAATAGACATCTTTCGATAAAAGGGTCTGAGGGTGGTGGTGTAGCTTTGTGAGACATCGTTTAGCTACAATAGAGACACTGTGGCTCTGTCTCTGTGAAGTTTGAGAGAGGGTTATATTTCCACTTCCATGAGCTGCATGGGCTCTCAAGCCGTATAACTGTAACGGCTGCACGCATCGACTTTCTAGTCACAGTGTGAAGGACACCCACACTCTGATTACTGCAACTTCAAGCTCAGGAAATGTGTGAGTTTTCAGGTGT
>JASCQY010000068.1:13663675-13673692 GCA_030264315.1 Sardinella tawilis
CACACACACACACACACACACACACACACACACACACACACACACACACACACACACACACACACGCACGCACGCACTACTGTATTTGTATGTGTGTGTGAGTGTGTGTGTGTGTCCACTCACATACAAATTACTGAATTACGATTAATTTGGTTACACATCTTCATGGTTATATCGACCTTGTTATATGTAGTCACCATCAGGAAGACCCTGAGACCCTGTGAAGGTGAACATGTTTAAGAGCTCGGCTATCATCATTACTGACATGTCTGGTGTCCTTCCACAGGACGGGGGCGAAGGGCGACTCAGCCCTGACTCCCGAGTGCCTGCAGCTGCTGAGCAGGGCCACACAGGTGTTCCGGGAGGAGTACATCCTCAAACAGGACCTGGCCCGTGAGGAGATGCAGAGGAGGTAGCTAACACTGGCGTTATAAATCTGAAGCCCCTTGTCAAATTTTTGCCAGTGATAATAAGGTTTTACTCATATTCTGACTGTAAATTGCGTTGAGCAAAAATGTCATACTCTGGTGACCTTTTCTTTTATTAAAGGAGTTCTCCGGAGTGAATCAAACCGAAGCCCTGTTGTCTGAGGCTGCTGAGTGCTGTCGATAAGTATCAGAACGACAGCAGTAGTTACAACATGGACCGAATTCGCGAACTGCCCGCTACCGCTAGTTGATTAGGGCATATGAAAACGAAACTATTGACAGCACTCGGCAGCCTCAGACAACAGGGCTTCGGTTTGATTCACTCCGGATAACTCCTTTTAACTAAACAAATTTTGTGCAGCTCGAAGGGGTAATTTTTCTCAAATGCTGTGTATGTGTGCCGTCATAGTTGATTGTAATTGGATATGAGTTAAAATACCAGTGATTAGTGTTTGCGTGCTGTTCCAGAGCTCAAACCCCTCCTCTGTATTACTCATTTCCTGATGCTTGTACCAGGGTGAAGCTCCTGACGGCTCAGAAGAACAAGCAGCTGGAGGACTTGGCTCTGTGCAGAGAGGACAGGTAGAGTATCATGCATACAAAGGGGCTTCATATTGCTAACTGGTTTTGCATTCTACCACAGCATCAATCAATACAGCGCTTCATATTCAGCATCCTACCTGTTTGCTAGTGGAATCCTAGCTATTTAATGATACATCAGCTTTGAGATTCATTTGATCTTTGTGCAGTTTTATTTGATGTGCTGAAGGCTAAGCATGAATTTAAGAGGAATACATATGAACATATGTTGTTGTGTGTATTGTGAAGTGAGTGCTTGTGTAGCAGATACTATTTGTTTGCCCATATAAATTAGATACAAAATATCTATATTAGATACAGAATCTATTCAGTGATTTAGAATTATGTTTTTTTTTAATAAATATAATATTTATTTTTACTTCTAGAAAAAGCCTTTGTGAAACTGCAGAGCGTTTGGCTGACAAATACGAGGATGCCAAATACCGGCAGGATGCCATCATGAAAAGGTACCGTTTCCAACAATACAGAAAAAGAACCACAAGGTTGATTGTTTTTTATTTTCACAAACGTGTCCCTGGCAACAAGCCTGGAGAGATTAATAAGTGGATTTAAAAATTCTGTGTTAGCTGGAAGCAAGAAGACCAACAAGACTATACAGATCAAATGAGGGAACATTCTCAAAACTAATCTAGTCCTGTTCTAGTGACCTATGAGCAAAATGTGTAGCTTACAATCTATGGTGTTTTAAGTAGCAACAATACAAAAACTGAACTGAAACTGGAGTGACAAAGTGTACACATTAGTTTAGGTAATTTTTAAAATCTCACTGTCGTGTGTGTGTGTGTGTGTGTGTGTGCGTGTGTGCGTGCGTGCTTGTGTGTCTGTTCTCACAGAGTGAAGCGCATTATGAGCTGCCAACGCAGTCAGCTTCCTGTGATGTCTAACAGTGAGAAGGACATGAAGAAGGAACTTCAGACCATCAACGACCAACTACATCACCTTACCAACGGAATCAAACAGGTAAGCTGGTCAAGCATTCCACTGAAGGCACCATCTCATGTAAAGATTATACACAGGTGTGCATGTGCGCGTCTGTGTGTGTATTATATATTATGTTCTACAGTATTGCTACAGCATTGTGTGTGTCTGATTTTTCACCAATTAAAATCATGTGAATAACTTTATTTTCACAAACATGTCATATTCTTCCAAGGAGACAAATCGGTAATCCTTGTATTTGGAATGTTGCCTCAGGTGAACATGAAGATGGAATACCAAACCAAACAGATCAACAAGGCCGTCTCTCCTGCCAAACCCAGAATAGCTCTCAACGCCCAGCAGAGGAAGTATGTTCAGGGAGTTCTCAAAGAACAGTAAGTACAGATGCACTCAAGTTATTATTTGTTTTAATCTGATCAAGCCAACAAATGGCAACATTCATGGCAGGCCTGTAATCTACTGCTTACATTACATGCCTTACAACATAGTACACATTATTTGTAGAAGTCTAATCACACATATCAGGTCATGCTTGTATGTAATTCCCAACTGCTAATGTTAAAGGCCTCTTCAGTGACGAGGGTTTTTTCACACACTTGATGTGTGAATTTATGTGATTGGGTATGAGCAGATTAGCCTGGGCTTGCCCATACTTCCTGTGACACTGCACAAAATTTCGTGTTCAAGTCAGTACGGCCAAGCTGCCTATTTACCGCATTTCCTGTCCCAGAATTTCAGGCACCAATGAGAAGTGAGCTTTTACTCCAAGGTGAAGGAGGCAAGCTAAATAAGTTTAACATTGATTCTGCCTTTGAGAAGGCGGCTAGTATGTGAGATTGGCCAGACTAAGCTCGTATGAGCTTTAATGGTCGCGAAAGCCAGGCTATGAGCAGATTGTAGATATAACAAAACACATCAAAGATACAAAATATCAGTGATGATAGTTGTAGGTGTTGTGATATCTAAGACTTGAAAGTGAATTTGATGCATATGGTAGTGTTGCTGTAGTTCATGTTGTATTTTCTGTGCCAAATGTTTCACGTATCCTGATGGCTTTCTTTTTCTTGAATGTGTTTGTACAGGGGTGGACAGATTGCAGATATGATGAAACAGATTAAGGAACTGAAGAACCATGTGAATTTTTAAATACGTAGAAGAAAGCAGTTCTTTTTTCTGTGGCCTTAAACCAGTTTGATGGTGTAACTGCAAAATGACTGGTATGATGTAGATGTTTTGAAGAGGACAGAGGACTTTCTGATGAAATTTGTAAAAGCTGGACTCGCACACACTGACCCAATCAAGAAAGACACTCCTATTTTTCTCCCCCAAAAGAAATCGTTCAGATGTCCTTGGATTTATTTCCTGTTTTTGTACAGATTTGTGTATTATATATTCTGTATTGTCTTTTTACTCATGTTATTTGTCATCTTAGAGAAAAAGATACTGTCAACAACAAAATAAATAAAGCTTGTTACTACATAAGGTATTGTAGTTCCCATCTTGTAGCCCTCAGACATGCAATGGTGTTGGCTGTGTAGGAATCTCAAGTAATTGTTTAACAGGGAAAATTAAAGTAAGATTTTGAGTATGGCTGAAGTCTGACATCGAAGGGTAATTCAGAATGTGTGTGCCAGTATATTACTATGAGTAAAAGTACACCAACTCCGTGCTCTTAGTCACTGGAAATCTTTAGTTATGCTGCCTATATGAATTTGTAGACCATAGCTCCAAGTTGATTTGTTTGAGCTTTTCCTGAGTGGTCAGGATTAAAATTTAGATTGTAACATGATGGCATACTGCAGCAGGTATACGGCAGACTAACAATCAGACAGCACAGCAGATCTCTTTATTTTAGGTTGTTTTGGGTCTGCTTTGGTGGATTTTGAATTGAAAGACAAATTTTCTAGTTTTGACCAAAGATTCTAGAGACTAACTGATAACATGTACCGGTTCCCAATTTAAAGTAATAAAGAAAATCCTCGGGCAAACCACTGAGTATAACGTGCGATGAAAAAGTAGGCCTTTAGGCAGTGTTATTTTTCTCGTGTCTTTGTTGGTTCCCATGGTGTGCTGAATGGTATAAAAAGCAATCAGGTTTTACCACCCCATATTTGTCTCCAGCCACGCACACGAGGATTTAACTGGCGATGCGTTGACCCGCCTCTTTAAGACAGTTTTACTTTCGATTTCATGGACGCGGGATCTCAAGCATGACAAAAACAGGTGAGGGATTTTTATACTTTACTTACATGGATGTAATTTTGCTACATTGCTACCACTTAATGCAAACTTTGTAAAGGTCCTGATCTGAATACCTTATAGGCTAATCAAGACGTCATATGTTTAGCTGTGTTGTAGGCTAAATAACGACCTCTGGCGAAAACATAGCCTACGTTGCATTTCTGTCAGCTAATGTTTTGCTAAGTTTTGCTTAGTGTAAGCAGATACAACCTCTGGACTTCCACAGAAATAGCAGAGTCTATATCGATTTGGCAAATAAAAAATGACCATGAAATTTAGAATTATGATCGTTTTCGCAATAGCTACATTTTATATTCCATACTGATTTTGTTTGTTTGTGGGTTGTAACAATGTATCATTTATTTGTTGCCAGCAGGCTACTGTGGGATAATGAATGCAGACTGGACTCGCTGCACTTAAAAATAACATTGCTGTGATCTATTTTTAATACTTGGCTGGTCTACTGAACACGATATGGAAGGAAGAACTATTGAAGTTTGTGGAGTGCCTGATGTTCTTCCCCCCGACCGGACCGTTGACAAGCTCACAATCCACTTCTTGCGACCCAAAAATGGGGGCGGAGAGGTTCAAAGAGTAATCTATCCCACCTCTACAAAAGGTCAAGCGTTTGTTGTATTTGAGCTAAGTGAAGGTAGGTTGTTATGTAGGTTTCAAAATGTACATGATACATTTTTTTGAATGCCTGATAAATGCAGGAATGTGCTTGAAAACAATTGCCCTGCATTTCCATTGCAGTTAAACTCAAAAGAGTTGTGACACTTGAAGAAATGCAGTTACTTTAGGGTGACTTTAACCATGTTGACCATGTATTCACAGTGGCGACCCGGGTTGTTGGTTTGAAACAGACCTTGGACATAGGAGATGAGCAGTTTCCCTTGAAGTTAGAGATTATAGATCAGTCTGAGGTGAGTCTGAGGTTCCCTTATTTCCCTTTTGGGGTGTTTTTGTGTTATGTAACTGTTTTACAGTTATGTCAGTTGTTTGTGTATGTGAGTGACAAATATAGAGGTCTCTATATTTGTCACTCACATACACAAACAACTGATATCTTGTTGAAGTGAATATTGTCCCTTCAAGACATTAGTAATCCTCATGGGCGCCTGTTGAAAAATGAACATAAAACCATTATTATACGTTCCTTGTTTTCTTGTGTGTGTGGTCTATTGTTAAAGGTGGACCTGCCTGTTCAGGCCACATTGGACCTGCGCATGTTCCCTGACCCGAGTGAAGTCCGTCAACTCCTGAAGGCTCACAGATTTAAGGTGTCCGAGCAAGGCTCCAGCCCACACGTGGTGCTGCTGGAGGGGACGTTCTTGAACCTGCGAGCCGTCCGTGCCCAGCTCCAGAAACGGCTGCAGGAGCGCGAGCGCCACACTGAACGCTATGCCAACAGGAATCGGCCCGTCTCAACCTCAGACGCATTCACCGCGGGTACAGTCCCCAAAGACGCGTACAAAACGCTGCCCTATGTGAATGGGTCACATCATGGTTACATCAGTGACCGGTCGAGCACCAACAGCTCCGAGGCCTATTCGAGTTCAAGAACCTCGTCAGTTAGCAGGAGCCCAATGGCTTTAGACAGCTCATATGGTATCTCAGATCCGTCGTTTTCTTCGCTTTACCACTTGCGAAATGGGAGGCATTCTCGAAACCCCGGCCATTTGTTGCAGGATTCAGGAGCTCCTCAAAGCTTGCCCATCTTTCCGAGCAACACTTTGACAAACAAACCGCCTCTTCCAAGGGGCACATTGTCTACAAAGGAGATCATTTTCCCAGTGGATGCAGATGTGTTTCGCTACACCTGGAGCTTCAGAAAGGACCTGGCAGACACCATACTTGAAAGCCATAACGTACAATGCAGATCAGATGAGAACTCTGGGATAATATCCCTCACTCTGAAAGGAGGAGAGTGTGAGAAAGCCAAGGAGGAACTGAATGAACTATTTCACAAAATATACTCTTCTTTATGCACGCATGAGATATCATTGTCTGGAATTGGTCACATGAAGAAGGCACAAATGGGCAATCAAATCCAGAAATTGAAAGATGTGTATAAAGTGATTGTGAGACAAACAGAAAACTCCATTGTCATTGTCGGGTTTTCCAGAGACAGCTATGCTGTCAAACAGCTATTATTAGGAGAGCCTGCAGACTTGCCAGCATCGGGGCGCACAGGCCGAGGCGCTGACCGAGGGCCACGATCCCACCGTAGTTTGTCCGTGCCCAAACACCACAAGTTAAGGTCTGACCAGGACAGTGCAGTAAAGTCGGAGCCTCCTGCCCCGTCTCGCACCTATTTACCTGCAAATTACCAAGATGGTTCTGCTATGATAGCATCACGCAGAAGGACCAGCTCAGAGAGTAGAGAGAGAATAGAGGCTCAGAGGCGCGTGCCCAAAGAACAACCTGAACCTACGTTGCCCTCTAGTGGGCATCAAATGCCATCGACAAAGAAATACGCATTCAAAGGATTTAATCCAAATGCATTTAAAAACTTTATAAAAAATAAAAAAAATTAAATAAATCTGGGAAAAATGTTAAATACTGATTTGGTCCCACATCTTATTAGCTACCTGTAATAGCTTTGCATTAATGTGAAATGTTGTGGCTGATACCATATGAAGTTAGGTAGCCTATTAGAAGTTTTCATGCCATAATTAAAAAGTTGTAAGAGTTGATTTTTTTTCCTGATCAAAAGCCACAGAATAGTCCAGTCTATCTTGATTATTTATTGAAGATTATGGATGGTATAGTCTGTTATGTTGACTGAAGACGGTTTGTGTATTGGGAGTTTAGAATTGTTTTGAGCTAATGTTACACTGGTAATTATAGTGAAATCAAAATGTATTTACATATTACAATTAAGAGTCTTACTTACAGCATGTACAGGTTTGACCTGAAATCATATGTGTGACAAACTGACATTAAACATTGTGATGTTTGCCTTGCATGCATTTTTGCTGGCATCTGTTGACTTTTGGATCACTACTGGATTGTAAATGCTGTTGTTGGGACATTACACTAAGTTTACACAATATATCTATATTATGATTCGATTTTCTATTTTTCAAATCACCTTTCAGATAATATCTAGATGAAGGAGGTCATTTAAATCAGATCAGGCTATACTACTGTACAGATCTCTTTAGTCTGTTTGGCCACATAATATGTGTTGATTACCGTTCTTTATTTTCTCTGCATTTTATTTTTGAATGTTTGGAGTTTAAAAATGTGCTTCTTTTACACTGGATATTTAATGATATGGGAAGGATTTGGGCATGTTTTGCATGTTTAAACGTGGAAAAAGAATGATATACTCATCCAATTTGTCATATTTTTTTTTATTTAGCAATATTTCGTCATGTTTGACATTGTGAACTTGTGTTGTGGATGGGTCTTCCCCTTTGAGTGTTTGTCAATGCCATGGTAACAGGTAAAAAAAATAAACAAGGAAGTACTCCCCATTGGTCCTTAAAACTGACTATTCAAGCAGGAAGTGACCTGGTCTTGTAGTTTCAAAATCAGGCGCCTCAAGGCTGAAGAGAAGGCTGACCTTAGATGGTAAAGTGCTGAATGCCATGGAAACAAATGGACTGCTCCTACTGTAGGCTACATGGTTTATACTGGTGTGTACACTTCATGCACTTAAGAAGTTTCTAGTGCACTAGATATTGACTGAAGGCCAATTCCACCATCCCCAGCCCCCCTGCCGAGCCTTATGCCCTGAAACCTCAATGACATCACACCATTAATCTGTTTTCTAATTGGCTGATTCATGCCACTTAAGCCTTTGAGGGTGCAGGGCTTAGGGAGAATATTGACATTTAGCCAATGAATCACCAAATGACCATTTCAATGTTATGAGTGAGATGGAAATAGAGATGGAATCTGATTTCAACAAGACATTTCCTTGTGCAATGCTGCATTGAGTACAAGGCTCAGCAGGCTTCTACTAGTCCTCCCAAAGAGGTATGAATAAGCCATGTCATCCGTCACTGAAAGCCCTTTTTTCCATGGATGATGGCACAGATAGGCCGTTAAACTCGGGCAATCACTACCCGTCTGTACTTGCCCAGGTTACTACCTGCTCCATCCAAAAGACAATGAAGTAAATTCAGCTGAGGGCGAAATTTTATTTATTTTTACAAATGTATAAGGCATGCCGTATGACACCATCATGACAGCGCATAGTATGTCGAAATACATTTTTACGCCCCCAGACAACTTTAAACTTTGAGTTGCTTGTCAGTTGCTAAGCAGCAATCTGTTGTGAAATACCACTGTGTTGTGTCAGGGTCACAACTGTGATCATATCCTGCTCCCTCTCCTAAAGAAGCCACAGATCACATCTCTTCACCAAGATCTGGACATGGCGGGTGACCTGACTGAATGAAACTTTGGCTGTCCACCTCTACTGTCTGTGTGTGTGAGAATTATGTGACGTCAACAGACAGGAATGCACTGTTTACTGTTTTTTTTTTTCTCTCTCTCTCTCTGTTTGTGCCTGTAATTAAATACCAGTCTGCCAGATGATAAGCTGATAGTGATCATCTTAGGCCTGCATGGGGACTTTCTTCCCCACACATGGCACAGGCTCCTGTCCTCTTCTCAACGGCAGACAAACCCTCCCTCTCTCATAACATGCACATCATGCAGGTCTTCCTTAGTAGATTATGACATAGGACAGAGGGCCTTTACCATGTATAGTTGTTGTGCCATTGCTGTGTGATCGCCACTGACAGACCAGGAAATGCCAGGGTCCTTCCCAGGAGATAAGGATCCTTCCATGGGGTCCCCAGGGGGCCAATGCTACTGGATCACTGTCTGCCTGGAGCCCCTGGAGCAGTCAGGACAGAGGAGGGGAGAGGTGGGATAAAGATAAAGAGAGAGAGAAAGTGGGGAAAGAGTGAAAGATTTTTTTTATATTTCTCAGTCTCTCTCTCTCTCTGTGTGTGTGTGTGTGTGTGTGTTTTGCCATGATGCCGGCAGATGGAGGGCTGTGGCAAGAGGAGGAAAGAGGAAGGCGGAGAAGCAGAATCGCTTTGAGCCCTTTTCTGAAGACAGATAGCTATTTTCATGCCGCGGGCGTATATATAGTCTCTAGCCTGCACACACACACACACACAAACACACACGAACACACACATGCTAGATGACGTGTTGTGGCTTGTTGACCGCAGCCCAGTGACTTCAAGCTTAGGCCTCAGCTCCAGAGGAACACACACTCAGCCACAGATAGGCCACACCTACCGGCACTGAGACACACACACACACACACACACACACACACACAAACTCTGCCTGTGCCTGAGTGCTCGGGCCCTGGCGAGTTAGATGCACTTCTCTCTTCCTCTCTCTTGGCGTACGTTTGTGTGTATATATGAGTGCATGAGTGAGCGTGTGTGTGTCTGTGTGCGTGTCCGTCCTTGTGTCTGCCACCCTACCGTCTCTCTCTCTCTCTCTCTCTCTCCTTCCCTCCTTCCCCTCTGTCTTCCCCTCTCTCTCTCCCCCCCCTTCTCTCTGTCTATCTCTTCCCGCCAGTGAGAGAGACTGTAGACGTTAGCTGCCACTGCAGCAGCAGAGGCAGCCACCACCACTACCACCATGGCGGAGCTTGAGGGCTTTGAGTTCGGCAAGTCGGACTTTGTGCTCCTGGACGAAGTGACCATGGAGCAGTTCATGGAGAACCTGAAGCTGAGGTGAGTGGAGGATGGTGAAGAGAGGAGATTTCAGCCCCAACCATCCTCTTCAAGGAATGGGAGGGAGGGAGGGAGGGGTGGAGGGAGTG
>JASCQY010000068.1:13710955-13713455 GCA_030264315.1 Sardinella tawilis
GGCAGAAACAGCTGATGACCGTCGCCCACTCTGTGTGACACACACACACACACACACACACACACACAAATAAGGACAGCCATCAGACATCAGTCAGAAGACAGGATAGCAATCCAAAGGACATTGCCGCAGACCTTATACCAGAAAAGGGTCTCCTGTCTTACAGACTTTAAAGACCTTACAGTAAGTCCTTAAAGTCTGCTAACACCACACTGGATAGCCCTGCTACTGACAGAAATGGCATATAACCTTCCCTGCATGGCTAAGTTAATGTGCTTCCTAATCCATAAGAGTTGTGCATCAGTGAGACCTCATTACATTTTGCAGGCAGTTGGTTGCACTGGGCATCACTGGAGGCCACTGTTATCTCTCTCAAGTATTGAAAGTTTTATCTCAGCAAGCTTGTTTTTCTTAGGGGGACCGAAGTAACCAGCTTCTCTTTCTACACCCAGATGAGCTGGGAATTCCTACAATTTGTGGCAAGGTGAAGCCCGATGCCTCATGACACACGTAATGAGCTGTGCGAGTCAAAATCAATCTATCATCCATCAGCCATGGGAGCGCCCCGCCCCCCCCCGCCCGCCCACAGCCCTACCTGAGGAGCCTAGGAGAGGAACAGGCGAGTCGGGCGAGACCCTGGCGATGGGATCCTACTGTGCAGCAGTAAAGGTTACTGCTACAACACTGAGGCCCTATTAAAAGGATATAACATTGCCTCCTTGCCATCCTAATAACAACAATAATTATGTTGGTTGTTCATAAAGGGAGCCTGTGTCAGCACTGGAGGGGTCTTGGAATCGTCCTAGCCCTCACCCACGGGTGACCCTGGCAACTAATGAAGGTGAGTTCTATGAGTGTCATCCTGAATGCCTCAGGGTGCGTGCGGGTGTGCTTTTTTTAAAGCCGTCCCTAAGTAGTGCAGTACCCTCTGCGAGTCAACTCTCTCTCTCTCTCCCTCTCTCTCTCTCTCTCTCTCTCTCTCTTTCTCTCCTAGAACAGCCGCTCTGCTGTTGGCCTAGTTAGCATGGTGCACTTCGTCCTCTGCCGTCAGATGGGAAAGTGAGCGGACAAGGGGACGGTAGAGAAAAAGTGAATCAGCTAAACGAACCTGTGGACTCAGGTTTGGGGTTCAAACGAAAGAGGTGCTTCCATTGAGAGATTTTTTGGGGGAAAGGTGCTGAGGGTGGCCAAACATGACGGGGGGGGGGGGGGGGGTAACGATGCGATACGAGTGGAGAAGGTCTCCATGTTTTTCCCAGTTTTGTCTCTCGTCTCACCGGTCGAGCACTCGGTTGTAGTCCTGCGGTCCGCAGCCGCCTTCGCTCTTTAGCTCGGCGAACACCTGCGTGAAGAAGTGCGGGTCGGCGTTGATGCGTAGCATCTTGGCACTGGTGGCGTCGATGATGGCCAGACAGCGGTCCCAGAAGGCCTCCTTGCCCGCCTCCACCAGGAAGGGCTTGAGCGGATACGAGATCTCGTTGCCCATGTACGAGTAGGACAGGTAGAGACAGGTGAGCAGGATGGCCTGAAGCTCGTGCTCGGACGACACCAGGTCGCCGTCCACCACGTCGCGGCACAGCATGTAGACGAAGACCACGTTGGCCGGCGTGACGAAGGCCTGGTCCTGCCAGCCCTGGAGGAGAAGAGAGCGGTCCACGGCGCGGAGCCACAGCACGGGGTCGGCCGGCGACAAATGCTTGAGGCGGTAGCAGCGGCCGCAGAGGAACTCGCCGAGGCAGCGGAGGAGCTCGCTGGTGGACGCCTGCACGATGACGCGCTTGGGCGAGGACGTCACGACGCCCGGCGACACTTTCTTGACGGAGGCCAGCTGCGTCTTTCCGTAGCCGAGGCCAAGGCCCATGCCGCCCATGCCCCCGATGCCCATCCCGAGGGCAGAGGCGGGGCCATCGTAGCTGGACAGGTTGGCGCATGAAAGCGACTTCTTTACGTTCTCCCGGTTCATGTGCAGCACCGGGTCCTTTTGGTGGTAGAGATTGTTGTTGTTGTTGAGCGTCAACGGACCACCGGGGATGCCCGCTGCCAAGCCCCCGGGCCCGCCGGGGCATCCTCCTTTCTTCGTCCCACCACCACGCTTTTTGGTGGAGGCCACCAGCCGTTTCCACGTGAGCGCTGGCAAAAAGATGGAGTGGCCACGCTTGAGCCCGCCACTGCCGCTGCGGTCCTTCTGCGTGTTTAGCGAACGGCTGCTCAGGCTCGGGTAGTGGCTCAGCGAGCCCGGCCGGTCGTCATAGTAGCTGGGCTTGCGTGGCCCGGGAGAGAGGGACAGTACGGTGCCCATGGTTGGTAGCTAATGAGGGTGGGGGAAAGAGTGGGAGCTCAGAGAAGAGTGGAGGGGGGGGCAGTAAGTCAAGCCTGCGGCTCAGTGGGTTTCACAGCAAGCACAGCCGCAGGGCGACACTCTCCAGACTGGAGACAGTGCTGGATGAAGATACGGCAAAGGAAAGCCAGACAGGCAACTGTCATGGATGGAGCCTGGAAG
>JASCQY010000068.1:13718455-13721174 GCA_030264315.1 Sardinella tawilis
AGGCCTACATATGAGTATGCATATTCAGACTCCACATAGGCCTGTTATGAAAAACGCAGAGAGTGTAAATAAAGCTCTTGATTCTTCTGTCCTGCTACAAACCTTACCTGTTCTGCCAGATTGTTAATGATCACAAGATGGCCCCCGTGTGCGACACACTCGTCACGGCTCTCTGTCCAGTTCAGCGAGTCAAAAGAGAAGAAGTAACACTTGTCGTCGTGGTACAGCCAGCCATCTGCACAAGGTGTACAACCCCGGCTTTCTGCTCAATAGAGCAAAGGGGAAAACATGATGGGCAGTAAACTATAAAATAAAAACAATCTTTAAAGCTCTTTTTAAAACTTGAAATGGCTATTATCGTTTTTGTCAATTAACATCATATAACAAAATAAGATAAACACATACAGTATAATGGTTTATTTGCTATTTTGGTATTGCTGTAAAAATATATTGCAGAATTTATGTTTGTTTATGAGTTTATGCAGTTACAATCTATCCATCAAAATATATAATTCAGCCTACAACTGGAATTTTGATAAAAAGGTTTCCCTTTAGCCTACATGTGTCAACAAATAGTATGACTAAATATTATTGTCAGCCTACTGTACGCACAGTACATGCTGGTCATGTGACAATAACCATAATTAAATATTTATTATTTAGTATATTAATAAAAATGAGACTAAATGTGGTTTACAAATTAAAAAGCTAGGCCTTGTTTACATGACAGATGGACAGGAGACAGGAAGAAGAGACACTGTGGTAAGATATGATATCTTGTGTTTCACAGAAACCTTGCTATTTTAAAACATAGGCCACCAGTTCGTCTTCACTTACAATAAGCCACCCTATACTGCATGGCTACATAATGAGCAGAATTAAAAAACAGACAGAGTTGTTTGTAATGTCATACAGTGAAAGTTCTGGATGCAGTGGTCCATTCTAAATCATGTGTTACAATCATATACTGTAAGCAATAACCCCAAGCAAGAGGCCCCTTAGTTTTGAGTTGTTAGCAATGTTATAGTGAAAGTTGTTCTATTCATGCATTCCAGCTCACATTTCAAAGTGCATCGTTTGGGAACTTGGTAACAGGTATATTTGTATACAGTATTTGTATTTGTACCAAACACAGAAAAAGGACATAAAGTACCTGTAGTTTAAACTATAAACGTGTACCTCAAACATTGGCAGATGGTTGCTGTCTATTTCAAAAGATACTTCCTTTCTCACACACACACACACACACACACACACACACACATCAACGCCATTATCATGGTAATCAACAGTGGTCTTGGGTGAGAGCTAAGATGTCACTTACTTATAATGCGAAGTTGGGTCGTAATATTTTCGTGCTGTGCCTTCAGCTGCTTGATTTGGCTTTGTTTTTCCATGTCTGGGAAGAGAAGCGAGAGACTGAAAGATGTAGTCATTGCTATAAGGTACATTATACAGAGTAGAGTATACTGTAGGCCGACATACTAGTGCTACTCACAGTCATGCCCTAAAGCAGCAAGACCAGCCAAGGCTGAAACCAAGCACAGGGTAGTGATGCCCAGGAGAACCTTTATGACAGTATCATTCTGGCATGCTCTATCTGCTTTGGTCTCAGATGCAAGACATGGGGAATCCTGAGCCATAGGGTGACCTTGAAGAAATGGACAAGCTATAAATCACCGTTTGTGATTTGCATCATCATATCAATGACAAAATAATTAAAATAAAACTAAAGGGATCCAGGGTAAATCCAGTGCTGCCTGTTGAAAGATGAAAAAGAACATTTGGGAACATTGGGAGCAGGAGATGATTATCGCATGGAAGTGCACAGGAAGGCTACTCTACTTCCTCTATCCGTCTCATGGACTCTGCATAGTTTTGTAATGTATTTCAACAAAATCAAACGACATTGAAGCCAATCAATTTCCAGTGGGCGTCTGTTCATGCCATGAGGGCTGTTCATGTCATGAGGCTGAAACAGGAAGTGCATCCCCAAATTATGAGGTGGGGATGCACTATGACCGATCTGACAGTGATTATACTGAAAATACTGTAAGCCAAACCTGCAGGGAGACTTAAGGGCTTGTTTGACTCTGCTAAATCAGGACTCATGTAAAGGCACTCATCTGGAGGCAGAGAAGTGAAAACACACACACACACACACACACACACGCACACACACGCACACACACACAGGGGTTTAACCCTTTCATGCATGGTGTACACTACAGTGGACACATATTCAAACACCATTTAAAAAGACAACATTTGCAATACATACTCCAAGCCACCATTGGGTTTAAATCCACTTTGTATGGAATATATAGTAATTGTCTTTATCAATGACCATAACATGAGATACTGCATCATAAATCCAAGATGGCGGACAATAGTGGACATGACACTATGACCTCTGAGATACATGTACAGTATCTGTTATATTCTTTTATTCTGTAAGGAATTTGCATGAGGAATACCTCATTCTGCATGACCTTATTCAACCCTTCATCTTCATTCATATAAAACAACTCACATACCTTGAATAACTGTATTTAGGAATACAGGAGAAGTTCTGCAATATGCAACATTTTTGTACAGTGGCACTGTGTCCACAAAAACTTCCCAACATTACATTCATAATAGCTTAAAGGAACACACCACCGATTTTTGATATTTATGTATTTGCATTGTGCCCAAGTGTTATTCAAGAAAACGCTTA
>JASCQY010000068.1:13762271-13774265 GCA_030264315.1 Sardinella tawilis
AGACAGACAGACAGACAGAGAGAGATTTAATGGTCACATGATCACATGATCAGCATTACACATATAGAACACCATTCCTGCACTCTTGTGTGCGCTCCCGTAAACCAGTGTGCACACCGAGTTCTTTGGCCTTTGTTTAGTAAAAAACAGTTTTTCAGAAAAAAGTTCTTTTAGTTATTTGAAAAAAAATATATGTATGTATATATATATATATTTATTTATTTATTCACAAAGGCAGTGATAGTAGTTTCCAGGATGAAATAATAGAATGTCTGAATGTTGCTGAGTTTGTAACAGGATTTACACAGCTGTATTCTGGAGGTTCTGTTTTCAACTCTTAGTTTGAATTTGAAACGAACTAAACTTCAAACACCTACACACTGAGCACATTTTACATTGAGCAATGATCTGCTATGCACCTGCTTAAGTCTACATCTGTGTGTGTGTGTGTGTGTGTGTTTGTGCCTAGAGTTGGCTGTGACATCAGAATGCCATGCGTCATCGACAAGAGCGATATTTCTCAAGCCAAGCCTTTGAAGGGTGATGATTAAGATTTAAGGTGCCAATTAGGTCTTAATAATAATCAGTGTTGACGTGCAAACGGAGTGGCGTTGACTAGTAATTTGAACTGTGGCATCTTTGTTACATCATCCTTTTAAAACGTTAATTTGTTTTCAGGAGAAGAGCCGACTAATCGCACACATCCCCTTCAGCTGCCGCTGTGTGGGAAGACTATTCACCAGAATCCAGAGATTTCTGTGAGAGTGTGTGTGCACGTGAGTGTGAGTGTGTGTGTGTGTTTGTGTTTGTGTGTGTGTGTGTTTGTGAATTCGTATCAGAGTCTTTCTGTCTGCGTATATGTGAATATAACCCTAGCCACGATCCATCCCTTTTTTTTTTTCCTCTGGTTGGCTTAGTGTTTACAAAAACCTATAAGTATCTGTATGTGTGTGTATAACAGTATCTTTGTCAGGCTCACTCTTGGCAGTGTGAGTGTGTGCACATGTGTGTGTGTATATGTGTATGTGTGTGTGTGCGCCTGTGTGTGTGTGTGTGTGTGCGCGCTGCGTGTCGCTCCGTGGGCGGTGTGCGGCTCTTAGAGACACCCTACTGTGCAGAAGGGATACACACACACACACACACCGTGGACTCAGCGAGACCATTCACAGCCCGCCCCCCCCACCCTCCTCCCCCCTCCCTCCTCAGATCTGGTTATTCTTGTGGGCTTTGGATTGTTCTCCTCTTAAATCCCCGTGGCCGAGAGAAAGCTTCTCTAATTGACGCATTCTGTTCTCCTTGCAAAGGTGCCCAACACTGCCAAGGCTTGAGCATAAATGCAGTTTATCCACACTCAAACAAGCGCATACACACACAGACACACACACACAGAGAGACACACACACACACTCACACACAGAACGATGCGTTCCTGAGACATGGAACTTTAGAGCGACAAGCCCCAGAATCTGAGTTTTGGTCTTCCCTAGTTTTCTTGTGATCTATAAAAATCCATTTTCTTGGTATTTCAGCGGAATGATCACTCTGTGAATAACTCATAACACCCCTCCCATCCCTCCCTCCAACCCCCACCCCCACCAGCACCAGCACCACTCTCATATGACTGTTCATTAAACACCCCGCCTAAGGGGAGGAGTACGGCAAGATTTCTGGACTTCAAATGAAACACCAAAATGGAATTATTTATACTGTGTGTGAGTGTGTGTCTGTGTGTCTGTGTGTGTTCTTGTGACTGTGTGTGTGTTTGAGGGCTTGTGACCATGTGTATCATATACAGTACATGTAGCAGTAGATATTTATGTGTTATAGCCGATCTATGTAAGTTGTGTTTGTGTGAGTTTGTGTTTGCTGCGTGCATGCCTGTGTGTGTGTGAGTGTGTTTTGAATGGCTGATGTTACTAGCCTCACCTTTCTTTATGACAGAGTGGTCCAAGACCCCGAGGGCAGAGGCCTCCTCCATTGCCTGTGGAAGAGAGAATATGTGAGTGTCCAGGAGAGAGATATGGGTGTGGGCATAATTAATACACACTTCAGTCTTCAACCCTCCCCTGCTTTGGGCTCAGGAAAACACACCCTTCAAAATGGGTCAGTGGTCTAGAGAGTTTGCCTACATGTATACTTGGATATCATTTATAGGTCTTTAAATTAAGAAATGCATGAATAAAATAGAAGAAATTGGTCTTTTGGTTTTGATGGTGGATTTCTCTAATTTTTACAAGGATAATTGGCAAGACAAATGAGGAGTAGGCCTATACAACACACCCTTACATTCCTTATGTAAAACATGAAGTCCTTCATAAAATATCACTGATATCACCGACTTTTTTTTTTTTTAGCAGAAATGGATTTCCAGAAATATGTTCCTAATCAAATATATCAGACTGCTTTTAATAGGTTACTATTAACATTGACCCGTGGAGCATTGAGTACCACAAACGGAAAGATTTTGATAGAATACAGCCTACTCCTGTATTTCTTTAAGTGCATCTCGGTTGTAATGGTTTTTAGTCTCTACGCTACACACAGAACAGAACACCTATTTTAGGACTAGCCAATGACGTTTATTTAAAATACGGCAGGTTTTCTAATGGTAATAAAATGAATTAATTTGATTCGATCAGCTTCCATCTAAAAAAAATATCATTTTCATAATAGGCCTAACCATTTTTATGAGGTGGCTGAAATGCAATTGCGCTCACCTCAAAATTGTTTATTTTATTATTCTGAACAAATTAAGGAGTTAATTGTCCTAATATTATCCGTTACATTTCGAAGGAGGGAGTGAGAGAGAGGGAGTAAACAAGGAAAACTGAATCAGTTCATCAGTTTGAACAACTCACATGGAGCTATTCAATTGTTGCACCTGCTCACGCAAGTATCCAAAGCGCCAGGAATTCTGGCCACTGTTTCTGCTATGGAAGAATATTGCCCGGTGATGTAGGCTACATTACATTTTTGCAGATGTTTTTCCATCGTTATTTTTCCTTAAAATTATCTGCAATAGCTGTCATTTATAGGAAAGCACTGAAACAAATTTGAATGGTATGCCATTTTGCAACAGAAATTGCAAATATGCAATAAAAAGGGGCAAAACGTACGAGTTTCTATTGATGTGTTAATCAGGTCTAAGACTACATAACACATTTTTTTAGGAAACGAAAAAGGCGATGATGGCTTTGATGGTATTGATCTCAACAAATGAGCTTAGAACAAATTGCAAATAGAATACTAATACGATTACTAATAGCCTAGCCTATCAACTTGGGATGACTAAATCATCAAAATTAAATTCAATAAGTAAATTCTTTTTAAATACTAGTTTGAGCGAAGGATTGTCATGCATGGGGAAGCAGCATCGAATTTTGACTGGGATAGGAAATTCTAAGTCATTATCCTGGTAATCATTTTAGGCGCTTACCAAACCAAATCTAGACAAACTGCGATTTAAACTGTCGATATTTAACCCAGGCACTGTAGTGAAATTATTGTTGGCATCAGTGCTTTATGTTTTTTAGCCCCTTTTTACGCACGCTCTCCAGGTTAACCAAACACATGAGTGCACACACCTGCACATCTTCCAGGCTGTGATGTCCCGCGTGCATCCCGAGAGGACTCTCCCCCAGTGCCGCCGCGCCCTCCCCCAGCCCGTGCAGTAGCCGCGGGACTCCAGGGTACTCCCGCCGCGGGTCGAGACTCAGCGCCCTTTGGGACTGCGACAGCAGGGCGCCCTCCTCTGAGCGTGACCGCTGGGAGTGCCAGGCGGCCTGTTGCTGGTGGAGTGAGCTGATGGAGTTGTAGGGCTCCGGAAGGTGCGGATAGGCCGACTCCTGACTCTGTGAGAAGGACAGCGAGGACTGTGGGTACGGAGGCGGGAAGTAGGGCGGCTGGAAGTCCGATGCAGGTGTGTGGCATAAGGGCGGCGCGGAGGAATAGGCAGCCTGGTTGAGGGAAGACAGCTGGGAAAGACGGCCGCTCGGTGAGGAACCCGTCAGTCCGTCCGCGCGCTCCTGTGCGTAACAGAGAATGCTTGTCAGAACCGCTACTGTCAGCGGGCCTATACAACTGCAGCAGCCGACTAACAGACAACAAAACTAAATTTGAGGTTTATCATACATCATGATATATCATTATCAGCTCGTAAATTGCTGACACGGAGGCAAGCATTCGGTTACATTCAAGAAAAGACAAAAAGAAGCCTATAAGCACACATTCTCACACTAAAGCCAGCTTTTAATTTCTTGATCAGTGCACGATGCGGGAATGCAACCCCAAACATTCCGAACACTCCCCCATTCAATGCGCATTTATCCTGGGATCCATTCGATTTTCCAAAGCTAGGTCATTGAAATCAATCACGCTGCAGAAGTGAAAACACATTAATCTGGCGGCCGAAACATTTCAGTCCAGTGGAACTTAAATATACAAAGACAGGCTTAGACATATCGAACACAATGAATGACATATTCAAAAGGTGGATTATTTTAGTATAAAATATTGTACAGTATAGTCCTTATTAGGCCTGTAAAGACAAACCGTCTGATCTGGATATAGTATAATTCATATCTGAAACAGTCGTTCAAGGTGTGCATAATTTATCTTCTCCTTAAGTTATGTCTTGTTAAATACATTTCCGTCTCCAATCCGACAGACATCTGGAGTCAGACACTTTAAAGCCTTATTGCATGTGTCCAAACGCCACAACTGCGAAATTGCTTGCCATGGCTCAACTAAAGTTGAGACCCCGCAAATAGGACCTGACAGGAGTGTCACGGTCCAGAATAGATGCATGGTGCTGAGTTGACTCACCATCGCCGAGTAAGTGTGGACTAACATCTGGAACTCAGAATCCTCAATTCGGATATCCTGCGCGCGTCAAAGTCCTGAAGAGAAGTAACCTAAAAACCCAAGCTTGCTCATCTGCTAAATGTGACCATTCGGCTCGATCCGGCTCTTGGCTGCGCACTTTGTTGTCTCACTCATGCGCCTGTTCCAAGCGTGTGCTGACAAAGGCTGTTGGAATATCATACGTGCCCGTGCCCCTCCATGCGCACTACTTATAGTTTTCTGCACGAGTCGCTCTGACCGGGGGAGGGGTCTTGGGCTGGAGTTTAAAGAGATATTCTTTCATTCATTTATTTGATACTTAACAGACGGACCTCTGCTATGGTTAGATAAGCAAACTATTAAAGTAAGCTTAATATAAAGAAAACCTTAATATCGATATGTACTCAATCGCGGGATTTCCGTTTCCATTCGTTGAAGGCCACAGCACAATCAACAACACAATAAAAACTCCAAAAGGCCTGCATGAGCAAATATAATTTCACAAATTCCGTGATTGCTTACAATAGTTGCATTTCTGCAAAACTTTCGAAATCACTGATGACCAGCAAAAACTTTGAAGAAGTAGAGAAATAAGTTACCTGGATGCCGTAAGGTTCATTTTTGCTCCGGGATTTCCACAGCATTTTGGACCACTTGTGTTTGATTTTCTGCACAGAAGGCTGAGGTAACGCGCTGCGTGTTGCGCATAGAAGTAACAACGACTGAGTAGCTAAGTTAGGGAGCCTCACGAGTTTTGTTCAGAACTCAGAGACAGGGGCTGGGATGGGATGCGCTGCGGGGGTGGGGTGGGGTGGGGGCAGGTGGAGGAACAAACAAAACGGGGGTTGGAGGGGGTTCCTCTTTGAACAAAAACTAATGTAGGCGAGGAGCTGAATTGTTTAATTGAAAAGATGGTGGGCTTGCACCAGTTATCAATCTTCCGTGTCGTAGCTACTGCATAGCCTACGCTTTTCAGTATCCATCCAGCAACATCCCAGGTCCACGCATAGGTATAATCACTAAAGACCAAATCTGAAGAAGTTAAAACAATTAATGTGATACAGAGATAATAGGCCCTAACCCGTAATTAAACTTTAGCTTTAGCCTAACGTCTTATGTGTTATAATGATAAGGTCCTGGGCTGTCCGCACCATTACGCAACACCTATGACCTTAAAACTGTTTTTTTTTTTTTCATTCACTACCTTTTTTGTAATACGCAGTCAAGGGTCATACTAGTGATCTTTTGTTGGTTTAAGAGAGCATCGCTTAACTGAAGAGGCTCTGTCCGTATCAAACACCCTTTTAGAGCGCAAACATTAAGATTCAGCGCCCCGTTGTGGTCATCTTTTGGTAGTGCACAAATGCGCTCTCATAGCAGAAAACAATGAACAAACAATACAATTATTATACAAATACCATTTATTCTTTCAGACAAAATACATCATTTTTTTATACATCCTTTAAAAAAAAAAAAAAAAAGTCAGTCCAGGTAGCAGTAACTCAATCCCTGATTGCACTGCACACTGTGCGTGTCCAGTTTGGTTTGTGTCACCTGCATCCCTGTGTGTGTGTGTGTGTGTGTGTGTGTGTGTGAGAGTGAGTGTGATGAGAGTTCTTATTGAGATGCAGCTTTTTTGAGCTGGCTCATGTCCTTCAGACAGCTGGCCTGTCCCCTGCTCAGTTCCTCTCTGATCTCCTCCCTGCAGGCAGGACAGGTCTGAGCCAGGGCGCACAGCGCCTCCTGCAGGGCTTCCACTGTAGCTGCATCAGTCCTGCTTCCTCCGGTGCTGAGCAGAGATAGGACGCTGGCCAGCCACTTCTGTTCCCGGACCAGTGCCGTGAGTCCGGGCCGAGCCCTGCAGCAGGCGCCCAGGGCCTGCAGACTGAGCCTCCACAGCTCCCCCACCTCGTCCCAGCCTTCCTCCCACGCGGCGGCCATGGAGCCCCGCGTGGAACCGTGCCCGGAACCCAGAGCGCTGAGAAGGAACCGCAGAGCTGCACTGAAGAACCGCCGCTCGCTTGGATCACTCAGGTCTGAAATTATAGCACACAAGGTTCAAGTCATTTTTTTTTGTAAACATGTAATTTACGAGCTACATAACATGTGCCGATAGTGGCTGTATCAAGGCCTTCGTCAAGCTTGGCTATCTCCGTCAATGTTCGGCCAAGGTAAACAAATCTTCGGATGGGGTATGTGAATGGACTTCATAGTGCATAGCGCTTTAGTAAAATTTACTCCAAGCATGGATTTAAAAACACTGAACATGCTCAATGCTTTCTTTTTTATTAAAACTTAAAAAAAAATCCTTTCATTTGCAGAGCTTGTACATCTCAATGCTTTCTTGGTTGCTGCACCTTGATTAGATTCAGGTGATGTCACTTCTCACAACAATGGAAGATTACAAGTAAAAAGATTTTCTAAACTTTTGAGAAAGCCAAAAACATTTTGAGTGTTTTTCCATGTTCATTTAGCTGAGAAGGTCAATCTTAGATGTCTCACTAGCCAGGGATCCCTTTAGTACTATCATTCTGCTGTCTGCTGTCATTTAAGTGCAGTACATGCAGATACACTATAAAATTCTATACCTTCTCCACATACATTTCTCTGAGTTACATGAGCACACTTATGCATGTACAGTTTCCTTGTCACAAAGTATAGGTGATATCAGACCAGCCAGCACTATTAAAGGACAGCAAAATGCTTTACACACAGTTAGCCATCTAATAGTCTTTTCTTTTCAAATGGTGACTTACCAGAGGGCGTGCCTTTCGTTCTGCCCGTCATGAGCCCAAGTGTACAGAAATTGGCCGCTAGAACCAGGAGGCGGGGCTTATGCAGGAGAAGAGGAAGTGCTTCGTCTAAAAGCTTCTGCAGCTCTGAGAATGAAGGGTCTTTCCTGAAGATGACAGGCACAAAAACAACAGTCAGACGCTGAGCCCTTTCCTGACAGATAAAACTACTCTGATACCCACTACAGAAAAGAACAGCAAAAGTTAAAAAAAAAAAAAAAAAAAAGCAAAAGAATTTCTAAAGACAAATCAGGCAAAACACGGAAGTGACCATTGATTACACGCCGTCACCACGTCTGCAGTCCAGCTGTCGCCAAGAAACTGCATATGCATGTCAATGGAGGCTACCAGTCAAATTTGACCACTTTTTTATTTTAAATCGCGCACTATTCTACACAATGTCAGGAAAAACCTGTGCTGTGTCTGGCTGCATTAGTGGTGGTGGGAAAGGAAGAAGCTTTGGAATAAAACTCTGACAAACTGTCATGTTAAATGAGCACCTTTTAGCTCAGTGGTTGCGCTGCCACTAATTTCTCATCTGATTTGTCTATAATGAATACATGGGCGGAACAACAGGGCTACAAAACACCCATTCATGGCTCTGTCCGAGATTCCTTGATAAACCCCAACAAATAATGTACTAGTAGAGGGACACAATTCTGTTATACACAAAATACACTGTGTTAATCGTTTGTGTGTGAGTGTATGTGTAATGTAACTGCATGCATACGGTTCATAATGACAGCTATACCTGACTTTGTCCGGCTCAGTGACTGCGACGTTAAGCAGTGCGGAGCAGGCCGTCTCCAGGGCGGGCTCCCGCGTTTGGGCTTTGCCCTCCAGCTTCAGCAGCCTCTCCCAACCCCTCTGGAGGAAGCCCACCAGCAGAGACAGGGCGTCCAGAGACAGAAGCACCTGCCGGGGGCCCTCCTCAGCAGTCAGGTGGCACAGGGCAGGGAGCAGATATCTGCAGAAGGTGGACAGACACGGGACATTCACTAAGCCAGTCGTCCAAAAGTACGACCATTTCATACTAGTACAACTTTAAACAAAGTCAACAGACCTAAGTCGCGTACAAAAACTGCTGTCACTAATGTATAAGCCCCGCAAAAGTGACTGAAAAGTGACAGTCAAAAGTGACTGAAACATTGAAAAAAAGCGAAACTGTTTCCGACCAACGGACCAACATAGCGGCCTATAGAGTTGCTGCACGCAACAAACAAACAAAAAATACTGAACACGCAAGCCAAGTAGAGCACATGTTTGACCAGCAGATTATCGGACATATTTCTTTGTCTGTACCTGAGGGCGTGTTCCCCTGTCCACTTGTTTGTCCGTGACCCTGGAGCCACTGACATGTCTGCCATCCAGCTGGACAAGTCCCTCAGATCCCCGCCTCCCTGCAGGTGAGCCCTGGAGTATCCAATCAGGAGAGGCAGAAGCGACGTCACTTCCTCTTTCAGACAGGATGTCTCCTCCGCCAGCCAGGCGCACAGACAGCGGAAGGTGACAAAGACGAAGGGGTCGCCATGACGACTCTGGTCAACCTGATGGAAACGTGAACCAACATGAGTCAGGCATTATAAGAGGCTAAAGGCTTGCTGCTTTCATATTTATAGTGTGATTTTTTACAAAGTTTGAAGACCTATAAAAATAGGATTTTATATGGTTGTGTTAACAATTTATTTAAATAAAAACTAATTTCTTTACATTCACTTCAATCTGCTTTTGTTATTGCTGAGGACTTACAGATTATAACCATATGTGTCACTTTTGCATGGATGTTTTTAGTTAGGTGAAATACTTAAAAATGTTAAGATGTAGCAGACTGCCCAAAACTGTCTGAAAGGCCCCAGACCTTTAAGTGTTAACAAACCACCTTTCCTCAAGTTAGTAAAACACACTAACTCCATGAAGGGTGCTTTGTTCATTTCTTTAAGATAGTGAAGTCCAGAGGATGTTTTTTTGTTTGTTTTATTTAATTTCATTTATTTGAATTTATGTTTATTTGACAGGGACAATGCACAATATATACTGTATATAATTGAGCCGGATTATAGCCACAAGGCTAATTTACATCTCTAGTCTCTAGGTATGTTATGGTGTTATTTATCAGCTAAATTCCAATGCTGTGAGAAAAACCTTTCAAAACTTTGCGACCCCTGAACTTGGCCAATGCCCAATGTAACCTGCTTTGTTGTGCTCACCTGTTGCAGGTAGAAGATGACCGCAGAGAAGGCTTCCTCCAGGATCCCCAGTACCTGCCTAGTCTGCTGCAAACTTAACCCAGGGAGGGAGGTCTGTGGCTGGGCACCGTCATCCGGCAGACCCTGGCGGCACGCCTGCTCCATGGCCGCCTCCATGATGCGGTAGCACGCTGTGAGCCAAGACTGGAGCTCTGAAGCCATGTCTGTTCCGGGTGGTTCTTCCAGGCCCATCCGGACCTCCACGCAGGCCCGGTTCACTAGCAGACAGCAGAACTTGGGAGGCCCCGCGCACTCCCACCCACACAGGTCCAGCAGGCAGGCGCTGAGCGCCAGCACTGGACCCAGCTGGGCCGTGCTCACTTTGGACTGGACCAGCGGCCTGACGGCGGCCCACAGCTCGGTCACCACCCTCCTCAGCTCCCCGCTCTCCATCAGCCCTTCCTGGGGGGGCAGGAACTGCAGCAGCCCCGCGCACAGCTCCAGACGCTGCGGCTCTTTGGCCTGGCAGAACTCCCGGCTCAGGCCCTCCAGCACCCCTCTCAGCTGGGTCGAGTGCTTCTCCCAGGCATGCGGGCCCAGCCGCGAGAGCAGGAGCCCCAGCAGGGGACGACCTCTCTGGCCACTGAGGGTCTGGCTCTGTTCGATGGCGCGACACAGCGCGGGCACAGCCCCGCGGGTCACGAGCCTCTCCGGTCCAGCCGGGACCGCAGATATCGCCTCCAGCACTTGGTAACAGTCTGAGGCCAGTGCCTCGTCGAGCTTAGCCGCTGAGCTTGGATGTGGCTGACTGGCAGATGCTCCTCCAGCACCGTCTAATGGGGCGGGCTGAGACAACCGCGGGGAGCCGCTGTGGTCACCGTTACACCCGTCCTTAGAACCCTCATTCTCGTCCTGCCGGTTGGTTGGGGTTTGGGTTTGGGGGGAGCGCTGTTTTGGAGGTGTCCAGGTGGGACCTTCTGACAGCAGACCGAGGAGCATCGGCAAGCTGGTGAGCATCTGTGGGTGTTGAGCCATGTCGGGGTCTGTGCTCAAGGCTGCCAGCAGAGCCAAGCCCAATGACAGCAGCTCCTGAGCGGGAAGACCGGAGCCTGGGTCCCCTCTTACTGCAGTCACCAGAAGACGGGCAGGTAAGTTCAGACCCACTGCCTCAAAAACACGTCTCAGCATGGCGCTGTCCAATTGATTTGCTGGACACACACGCGTAATCTATGGAGAGACCATACATCATATTTAACATGCTTAAGGTTACATTTCACATTTAGCCATTCTTCCTGAATCCACCTTTAACACATCATTGTCAAACATTTCTCTTACAAAAAGTCAGCTAAGTAGTCTGTCTCAGTGGTTTTTCAAACTGGTTTTCTACTCTTTCTGATTGGCTGGCATTCAAACATGTTAGAACAATCTATGGTCCTGACCCATCACAAACAAACCAGCGTAACCTCTGTGACAGATTTTAGCACTTTTGCACCAACTACCTAAAATGAACAAATTTTTCAAAAGAAAAAGCAGCCTAATAGCCCATCTGACCAAACATTGATTGCAAATACTCAAAAGAACTAGCCTAAAATTCCACAAGTTTGAGGCAACACATGTAAAATATGGATTTACAGGCATGCATAAAAATGTATTCTCTGCTTGGAAATCCTCTCTAAGAATTCCAAAAAATATTTTGTCACTGTAGTCTATTGTCAGGGGATCTTTGCTTTGGTTGCTGTGTTAGAAACACACTTTCCATAAGGGGGGCCTCAGCTGGAATCCGATGGGGGCCTTGTCATGGAAAAGTTTGGGAACCCCTGATCGGTCTTACCAGGAGAAGGGCAGCTATAGTCTGGCTGTCATTCTTGGCATGGGTAAGCGCATGAAGACATCGTTCAAGCATCCCCTTCTGATCGTCAGACAGACCATCACCGGATGGCCCCGAGTCTCCCTCCATCGGCTCGTGTCCTCCGGGAACACTCGTGCACTCAGGTTCATCCATTACCATCATGGATCTATCACAAACAGCAACACCAACGTAAACTTTTCGATCAGGCAATTATTAATGCTCAAGTTGTCTGGTTCACGAAATAATTTGCATAAATAATTTCACTGACATTCCACGTAGAGTTCAATATGTTCGTAGAAACAGGTAACGTTAGTCTGAGTTGATG
>JASCQY010000068.1:13810069-13823414 GCA_030264315.1 Sardinella tawilis
GAGAGAGAGAGAGCTCTATTAGTGATGCTATGTGTGTGTGTGTGTGTGTGTGTGTGCGTGTGTGTGTGTGCCTGGAGAGTGACATAGAGATTTCTGGGTGGAAGCCAGTGCTGTCATGCTCAAGTGATTCCCTTACAGTAAGGCTTTCTCACCCCTCAGCCCCACATTTCCTCTCCCTGTGCCCTGTCACCTTCACAGCACAAGGCTTTAAAATAGCTTCTTTCTTTTGTTTTGCCGACCCACTGATAGGCATTCTCTGACAGTTCTGTAACCAAAACAAAACAATTGCCTTCACAAGATCAGAAATGCCCAATCGCCTCCTCTGTGTAGCTCTCTGCTAAGTACCCAGCCACCAACCACAATGCTTGCACTGTAATGAGCTAGCTAGCGTAATGAAGAGCTCAGAGGAACACAGAGAAAAAAAAAAACAGCTATCCAGTAAGCAGGGTCATGTGGAAGTGTCAGACTCAGACCTAAGGACAGAGTCATACCAAAGTCACACCAAGTTACTACACCAGAATCCCAAATAATAGCCTACCAATGCTGTACTATACCAAAATCCTGATTTCTTTTCATCATCCACATCACCATATGGCGTGACGTTCCCAGTGGACAGTACAATTCAGATGCACAGTATGTTATGGGTGCCTTTGCTGCCCTACTCAAAAGTACAACCTCAGTCAGACTCACATACTGTAGTGTGTTTAGCTGCTGATATGTTCTGCATGTGCACTCACATTCAGTCCTTCACACACACACACACACACACACACACTCATGCTTATACACCAAGAGCAAAATATTCAAAGCATCTTTTCATTGCAGTCATCATTCAGTGACTTATTAAGTGTTTACTATTAAGGTGCCAAGACATCCAGATAAGTTTTCCTTGAGGAATTCTGGGAATTGGCCATGGGCCATTCTGTATCATCACAAATGATCTCAGTGTCTTCACAACCATTATGGTCTTGGCTTAATCCAATCATTTGTTTGTGCCTAAGCTTACCCCAATTACTATTTTGATTTTTTATTTACAGTACCATCATATACAGTCAGACTTTCTTTTCATCCCTTTATGCTCGTACTCTAAACCATGGAATATTCATTCATATTTATTTTATTTGTAACAAGCACACAGAACTATAGCAACTACAATGTGCTACCTAAATCAGGCTGAAATAAATATTGAACATGTCAACAATATTCCTTTCCTGTAAATATTTCCAATTAGGATATTTGCATGAAGTTTTGACCAGACTTTGGTATCATCCAAAAGAAATCATAATAAAAAGCTGTATACCAAGGCAAGGAACCAGCTGTAATCTATATGAAGTTTCAAAGTGACTCTTCTTATTTGGTACATACAGTAGTAATATCAGCCAGTTTAGTGCATATTTTAATTTATCCTGCTGAAAAATAAACTTGCCTTGCCCCAGAATCTTCTGATCGTTTCAGAAAAAACTTCAATGGCCGGAGGCATAAATGTACAGGTCCTTGCTGTGTCCCACGTGGAAGACAATTGCAAAATACAGTACAGTATACCGGATGTTCAGTGTAGCTTTGGGCACAGTCAGCTAAACAGCTCTTTCAACTTGTCCAAACTCTCGCAGAAAAATTGGAAAAAAAAGTCAAGGAAGGCAAAAAGGGAACACGTATCTTCATTTTCTGACAAGATTATCTCTGACAGCAGAGCTACGATCGTTTTCAATCTGTATGCCTGTATAACTTGTTGTCTGTTTGCACAGCTCTCTCTCTCTCTCTCTTAGTCTGTGCCCTAGTTTCATCTCTCTGCCTTCTTTGCTCTCCCCCTCTCTCCCTCTATCACACTGCTTTCTTGAGTGAGGGCAGCAGCTGTGTGGTGAGCCAAGTTGAGGGTCAGGTACCTGAGCTGTGGAGGACAGACAGCTCCCAGCAGCCGCACTGGGCCTCCAAATAGGCAAGGCCTCAGCGAGAGGATTACAGGCCTAATGTTTGATAGCATATGGCATGAAGCCTGACTACAGGCCAGGGCCTCAAGCCTGTCTAATGCAAGGCCTGAAGTTGACTGTAACTTATCAAAACCTAAAAATAAATGTAGTTTTAATTAAATAGTTGAAATAGTTTTGTTTTTGAATATGTTTTAAAGTTTTTGCATTCTGTGGAAATTAAGAATGTCTTTGATCAAGGCTGCATACCAGAACATGACCCACTGAACCCCATCATTCTGCCACACAGTGTGTTAAGAAAAAAAAGGTCAGGATGAATGAAAATGAGAGGGCGGTATAACTGTTGAATGTGAATGGGTGACAAGATTTCTTCTTTTAACAATGAAGGTGGCGCCTGGGGGAAATGAGAGCTGACCGCTATACCCCCTGTTTCTCAGTCAACACTTGCATCACCTAAATCTCTTGAATGCTAATGTCACCAGGACATGTGAGGAATGGCGCAACATTATCATAGGCTATGGGCACAAGAAATGGCTTAGCTAGCTTTTCTATAGGTTGTATGATAACTATGGTGTTTATACCTATGCACTAAAACTGGGTTTGGCCAAACAAATGAAATATGCATTAGCATTAAGCTATTTGGATTGTTGAGCCAATATCTCACATTACACTTACGATTGCTAACGTAATCCAGTCATAACACGAAAGACGTACACAACGTATGACACACTGTGAATTAAATGTTAACAATTCTATGTCAGTGGCGCAAAAGGATGATAAATGGATTCCAAGAATGCGTTTCCACCACACTATAGAAAGGCAATGGAGAGAGAAATGCACAGGTTACGTAGGGTTGTCTTTCGTAAGGCTTTGTGATGGCGATAACATTAATAAGCTTAATTTCTATCTGTCACCCACTGTCTTCTAATCAAGTACTGGTTTGTCACTTCAGAAACAAAACGATGACGTGTGAACGACAAGGCGGGGATATTTGCCTGAATGTACGTGATTTGCGGGTCGATGCGGGAGGGGGAGAGGAAGCGGGGGGTTGCAGCCCATTCTGGCCTCTCCTCCCTGGTATAAATACTCCAACTACAGCATTTTTCTTCCTCTTTCTGTTACCTGGCTAAGGGGAGCAGCTGCTGTGGAGTTATCTCGTAACACCGGTAAGTGAAGCTTCCCTTATTGTAGGCCTTGTGTAATTTGAAGTGTCTTGGTTTATGAAGATGCTTTATTATTTTCATGTTTTATTCGGTGGTTTAACCTGCTTGGGTGGGTTTAAAATTTGATGGATATTTTTTTTCTTCTCGTAAATTTATCAATGCTGCGATGTTGCCGTTAAGCTTTTCAAACCCGGTGATGTTTTAGTCGGTACAATATGATTTTACTGTCTTTCTCAATGACTTAATTGAACAGTGAACTTTTATAACTTTTTTAATCTTTTTTTGGGTGGGGGATGGGTAAGAACAAAGAGTAAGCTAGCATGTGAAGATTTCCAAAGCAGGCGGCATTTTCTTTTCTCTTCTAACATTGTGCATGCCAACATTACAGTTGCTCTTTAGTAACAACTGTTTAAACGCCAGATGTCATCTCTATGTGGATGCCTTGAAGATGTTTCGAATTTTACTGTAACTTAATCCGACGTGGCCTTTACAAAACACGTGTCCTCCCTGGCTCATGGCCGATGAGGCCTGGGCCGCCACCGCTACTAACGTTGGCTAGTCAACCTAGCCTTTGGTAGTTAGCTAGCTAGCTAGCTTTAACGTTACTTGTTGGTCGGCGAAGTCGATTCCAATTCTTGGCCATCCACATTTGCATCCGTAACATGGGGGACTGGATAATCATGGAATCATTAACAATTTTCCAACAATTCTTATGCCTAATACAACGATGGTTTTAATGTGTCGCGCTTTCTTTTGTAGAAACTTAAGCAATCATGGGCAAGGAAAAGATCCACATCAACATCGTGGTTATCGGCCATGTCGACTCTGGAAAGTCCACCACCACCGGCCATCTCATCTACAAATGCGGAGGCATCGACAAGAGAACTATTGAGAAGTTCGAGAAGGAAGCCGCTGAGGTAAGGGCTTTTCTTTTAGTTCAGCATTTCATTGGGAATTCCTGCTGTTGCTCGACTCAAAGATGGCGGCTTTGCACGCGCTCCCCGCACAAGCCGGCTGGGTGTGGGCGCTGGGCGGGGCTCCCGCAGCCGCGTTGGTGACGCAGCGCTTTGTGTAATGGCCGCTCTTGAGGCCTTTAGGACATGCTGTGTGGAAAGCATAATGGCAAAATTGCCTAAAGCGAAAACTTGATCATGGCATGCCTTTAATCGGGTTTTATCCCCATGTTAAGGAGACCTTATCTGCCACAGGAAAATTGTGCTCAGTACTTACTGTGAAATTACCATGGTCTTTTTTTTTGGTGGGGCAGGCATGGTGGCCTTAATTCACACTTCCTTGCTGTGTATTAATCACACTGTCAATCCTGTTTTTTAGATGGGAAAGGGCTCCTTCAAGTATGCTTGGGTGCTGGACAAACTGAAGGCTGAGCGTGAGCGTGGTATCACCATCGACATCGCCCTCTGGAAGTTTGAGACCAGCAAGTACTACGTCACAATTATTGATGCCCCTGGACACAGAGACTTCATCAAGAACATGATCACTGGCACATCCCAGGTAAGCCACCAGTCAGACTCTGCAGTCTCCAATCCAGAGGATCTGTCATGAAATGACCTGTATGCATTGAGCTTTCTCTAATTCATTGGTTTTTCCTCTTAGGCTGACTGTGCCGTGCTGATTGTCGCCGCCGGTGTGGGTGAGTTCGAGGCTGGTATCTCCAAAAACGGACAGACCCGTGAGCACGCCCTCCTGGCTTTCACCCTGGGAGTGAAGCAGCTCATCGTTGGAGTCAACAAGATGGACTCCACTGAACCCAACTACAGCCAGAAGCGTTTCGAGGAAATCACCAAGGAAGTCAGCGCCTACATCAAGAAGATTGGCTACAACCCCAACACCGTGGCCTTTGTGCCCATCTCTGGATGGCACGGAGACAACATGCTGGAGGCTAGCTCCAAGGTAAGCTAGTGTGACTGCACTGGACATCTCTTCTCTATGCCATTATTGGATGCATATGCAGGGTCTTACTCGTCCTTTGTCTTCTGTGTAGATGCCCTGGTTCAAGGGATGGAAGGTTGAGCGTAAGGAGGGCAATGCCTCTGGCACCACCCTTCTGGAGGCCCTGGACTCCATCCTGCCCCCTGCCCGCCCCACCGACAAGGCCCTGCGTCTGCCCCTCCAGGACGTCTACAAGATCGGCGGTAAGACATTTTTCATTTTAAGGGTCAATTTCAAGGCGTAGTTTGATTCCATTTGTGGTTATGGAATGGACTTTGTGGATTAAATTGATCTCGGCTTACCCTCCAGGTATTGGAACTGTACCCGTCGGCCGTGTGGAGACTGGTGTCCTGAAGCCTGGTATGGTTGTGACCTTCGCCCCATCCAACGTCACCACTGAGGTCAAGTCTGTTGAGATGCACCACGAGTCTCTGCCCGAGGCTCTGCCCGGTGACAACGTCGGCTTCAACGTCAAGAACGTGTCCGTCAAGGATATTCGTCGTGGCAACGTGGCTGGAGACAGCAAGAACGACCCCCCCATGGAGGCTGGCTCTTTCCACGCTCAGGTAAGACTCGTACTGCTGTCTACGTTCACAACCCTCGTTGGGGCTTTTTAAAGTGGAAATTGGAAGCTGAATGCATGCCACTATGTTGCCTGCAACATTTCTTACATTGTACTCTCTGCCATTAGGTCATCATCCTGAACCACCCTGGCCAGATCAGTGCTGGATATGCCCCTGTGCTGGATTGCCACACAGCTCACATCGCCTGCAAGTTCGCCGAGCTCAAGGAGAAGATTGACCGTCGTTCCGGCAAGAAGCTTGAGGACAACCCCAAGAACCTGAAGTCTGGAGACGCTGCCATTGTTGAGCTGATCCCTGGCAAGCCCATGTGTGTGGAGAGCTTCTCCGAATACCCACCCCTCGGTTAGTACAGACTTAATCCCATCTCTGAATGTACCAAAAATTGAACAAGTTTCTTACCCATTTTGATGCTGAAACCTCGCGTGATTTGTGTTGCTAATGTCGTCCTTTCTGCTTGCAGGTCGTTTTGCTGTCCGTGACATGAGGCAGACCGTGGCTGTCGGTGTCATCAAGAGCGTCGAGAAGAAGGCTGCTGGCCAAGGCAAAGTCACAAAGTCGGCAATGAAGGCTCAGAAGAAGTGAACCCTTGTCAGCCGAGCCACATCTCAGGCAGTGGGCGCTCTACATCCAGGAGTTTCCCTTAACCTGGGCACTCTACTTAAGGACTGGCTAATGCTGATTAAAACTCACCGTAAATATTTTCGCAGGAAAGGAAACCAACTTGGAGTTAACGTACACATGGCTTTGTTAAAATGACTGTGCCTCTATCAGTTTTATTTGAGTTGAAATGGTTTAGAACTGCAACTGTTTGCCACAGTTAAATTGGAAGGAAAGCTGCTCGACTAATAAAGATCTAAAAAAATTGAATTCCCTCTGTATCTTGCTGTTATTTCCAGACAGGACTGGGGCTGTTCAGTGTCAAGTGTAACAGTTGAGCTGAGTAACTTTCCCCTCCAGAGGTTGCAGCTGTCAAACCACGTGTCCACTTAGTCCACTGCACAGAGTGGTGCCCACTTAAAGTGAAGCCCTTATCCAATCATTCAGTGCCCTGTGGATATGTAACCAATAGTGCCCCAGTTATGACTCCACGAAAGTGTGGTTGTGCTCACCCTTGCCTCCCACTTCTCATGTGTCACCCATATATAAAGCGAAGACTTTAGGAAATCGTTCCTTTTTTCTTCAGGTTTTCTAGGGTTCAGGGAGCTGGTCAAATCCTGGTAAGTTTGGCACTATTCTGAAAGTCATGGAATATATAGAATTTTTTTTTTTTTTCTGACGGTCATCCCCTCTTCCTGCCCACTTCAAAAATTAAGGATATGGCAAGGGTTCTTTTGTATTTGGAATACACTTACAGGATTATGTGGGGGATGCCTGGCAGTTTTTATTACGGGAGAAAAACCTAACTTGGTCATACAGATTTTCAGCAAGTCAAATTGAAGTTCATTGCCATAGTCTCTTAAATGTCCAAGTGTGCCCTGCCGCCCCCTACAAGTGCAGAGCCGGTGGTTAACTCATTGGCAGATTTGAAAGAACATGGCGGCGGCAATGCGCCGCAGTTCAACATGGAGGACTGGGTAGTCGGGGACCTGACTAGACAATTACTTCGCTAATCATGGGAATGCTATGTTTTGAATTACAATACCAGTTACAGTAACTTTATACCATGCTGAATCTCGTATCCAGTTAAACGAAAATGTCTTGTCACAGTAAGCAACCATCATGGGGAAGGAAAAGACACACATCAACATCGTGGTCATCGGTCATGTCGACTCCGGCAAGTCCACGACCACAGGCCACCTCATTTACAAGTGCGGGGGTATTGATAAGAGAACCATCGAGAAATTCGAGAAAGAGGCTGCTGAGGTAGGTTTCCCAGTTGCTGACCGGGTAGTTTGCGCCCCGTTATCTATGGGCTATGTACTGTGCATGACTTGCATATGTCGGTATTTCAAGAGGCGGAGAAACGAACCGCGTGTACTCCGACGTGCACGTGTAAAGAGCGACATCTAGCGCCTGAAATGGCGCACCTCATTGATTGACTAACCCCCATAGATATTTAAAATCTAAAAGCAATGCCTGACATTTTGTGTCAATATAATTCATTACATTAATGAATTTACATGAACTAATTCATTACATGAATTTACGTCCAACATGGTTTCACTGCCATAAATGAACATTCACTTTGTTCAGATTTGTGCATCTGATTTACAGGGTAGACCTAAACAGAAATTTGCAATATTAAGCAACTTGAGCATGAAAATGCCACATTTGAATTTGATTTATTGATAGACTCATAGTGTCTTATATGTATGGGCTTTTTAACATAAATGTTAAATGGTAATTTTTTATTTTGTAGGCTTAGATTTTCCTTGGTGAAAAAAAAAACATAATGCTGAAACAAATATTGTTGATCTGCCTTGACAAGACTAAACATAAATCCTTTTTAAAAACAATTTATTTCATCCTAAAACTTTGTAAGTTGTAGAGTTATGTATGTAGTAATTACTGTTGTAGAATTGTAAACTTTTGCGTTTATTTTCATTCCTGTTGCTTTTTGATGAAAAATTATTTTATCTGTTGGGCTTAAATGGTGTCCATTTGGATTTCAACTTCTTAGATGGGAAAGGGCTCCTTCAAGTATGCTTGGGTGCTGGACAAACTGAAGGCTGAGCGTGAGCGTGGTATCACCATCGACATCGCCCTCTGGAAGTTTGAGACCAGCAAGTACTACGTCACAATTATTGATGCCCCTGGACACAGAGACTTCATCAAGAACATGATCACTGGCACATCCCAGGTATATTTTGAAATCATGGAATAACTTCAAATGCACCAAGTGTCACCTCAGGTGTAACAGATACCTAGATGTGCCTCACCAATGGCTGTGTGTTTTATTTTTCGGCTCAACCATCTCCATCTCATACACCAAGTATATGTTTCGTGCTTATTTCCAGGCTGACTGTGCCGTGCTGATTGTTGCTGCTGGTGTGGGTGAGTTCGAGGCCGGTATCTCTAAGAACGGACAGACCCGTGAGCACGCTCTTCTCGCCTACACCCTTGGTGTGAAGCAGCTCATCGTTGGAATCAACAAGATGGACTCCACTGAGCCCCCTTACAGCCAGAAGCGTTACGAGGAGATCACCAAGGAAGTCAGCGCCTACATCAAGAAGATTGGCTACAACCCCGCCACCGTGGCCTTTGTGCCCATCTCGGGATGGAACGGAGACAACATGCTGGAGGCCAGCTCCAATGTGAGTTACTGCACACTACCTGCATGCCACCTGCCAAAGAGAAACGCCTCTAACTGCACACTTGACCCAGCTTGACAGGGCATCTTAACACAGACTGCATTTAGGATTACTCGATAATGGCCAAAACAAACAAACAACAACAACAAATATATATATATGTTTTTATATTTAATTTTTTTATATGAAAACATTTTGGTTAATATTTAAATCAGCTATATTATTTTCTTGAAATTGAATCGTTCTTAATAATTCTAAATAATTTCATTAATATATAAAAAAAATACATACACATTTTAACAAACATACAACAGACAGATGAAAGAGTTTTGCTATCTTCTTGAACTTTTGTTTTCTTCTGGTCTTGATGTTGCTTTTGTAAACATTGCCAACCCTCCAGCTCCAGTCTACCCCCCCCCCCCACGCACACACACACTGACCTGTTCCCCCATACGCTTGCTCTGGCCTGCAGATGACCTGGTTCAAAGGCTGGAAGATCGAGCGCAAGGAGGGAGGTGCCTCTGGCACCACCCTTCTGGAGGCCCTGGACTCTATCCTGCCCCCTTCCCGCCCCACCGACAAGCCCCTGCGTCTCCCCCTGCAGGACGTCTACAAGATTGGAGGTACCCTTTTCCCACCAACTAGGAGCTGAGCTGCATTTAGTATTTAAGCTCTGATTTTATTTCAACCACCTCTTTTTTTGTTCTTTCAGAGGATTAAAGCTTGGCCCTCTTTTCTTTTCTAAACTGTTTTCACGTTGACTAGTTCCACAATACTGGTGTCGTTTACAAAATCTCCAGCTTTAAGTCATCCTTGGTATATCATTAGTTTATGGAGCTTAATCTGGGAATAATTCTGCTGTTAGCTAACCATAGCTTGGATTTAGCTATGTAAATATTAACTAAACTGCAATGAGCTAAGTCATAATGCACTCAGAATCAGTTTTCAGCATAATAAAAACTCTAAATAAAACTTAATGTGTAATAAATGTGTATTAAATTACCCTCCAGGTATTGGAACTGTACCCGTGGGTCGTGTGGAGACCGGTGTTCTGAAGCCTGGTATGGTTGTGACCTTCGCCCCTGCCAATGTCACCACTGAGGTCAAGTCTGTTGAGATGCACCACGAGTCTCTCTCCGAGGCTCTGCCTGGTGACAATGTCGGTTTCAATGTCAAGAACATTTCCGTCAAAGACATTCGCCGTGGCAACGTGGCTGGAGACAGCAAGAACGACCCCCCTATGGAGGCTGCTAACTTCACCGCCCAGGTGAGAAGCACAGAGAAGCGGCACCTCTTCTAGAAACCTCTCAGTAACTTTCCATTACATCATGTTTGGGAATGGAGAACTACTGGGAGAACCTGGTTCAGAACATAGTTAGTGTCAAAGCATTGCCAAAATCTACTTTTATTCTTTCTGCTTGAATGTTCACAACATAAAATAGAAGCCCTCTTAAATGACAAAATGATCAGTGGGCTCTTCCCGGAAAAACACAGCTTTTCAGTTTTAGCATCTCTTCCTAGTGTAGTTTTCAGCTACAAATGTCGTACTTTTCCGTCCATAGACAGAGATGGGTTTGGTCTGTTAATGTTGGGGGCTTTTTTTCCAAATCTTCGACTTATATGTGAACCCCCTCCCCCTCTCGTTGTCCACAGGTCATCATCCTGAACCACCCTGGCCAGATCAGTGCTGGATATGCCCCTGTGCTCGATTGCCACACAGCTCACATCGCCTGCAAGTTCTCTGAGCTCAAGGAGAAGATCGACCGTCGTTCTGGCAAGAAGGTTGAGGAAAACCCCAAGGCCCTGAAGTCCGGAGATGCCGCCATCATCCTGATGGTCCCCGGCAAGGCCATGTGTGTGGAGAGCTTCTCCCAGTACCCTCCCCTTGGTGAGTGAGAGCTGGGCAGCATCTGCATCTGTCATTCAGTAAATGTGCCTTTTTACAGTATTTAAGCCACTGAGGTATGGTCATTTCTAGTTATATTGATAATGAACAAAACACAGATTTAGTCATCCATGTTATCCGTTGCCTGTCCTGGCTCCTCCTTTTCTCCTCCCTTCATCTCTTCTCCTCTCTCTCTCTCTCTCTCTCTCTCTGTCTGTCTGTTCTGCCAAACAGGTCGTTTTGCCGTGCGTGACATGAGGCAGACCGTAGCTGTCGGTGTCATCAAGGCCGTGGATAAGAAGTCCGCCTCCGCAGGCAAGGTCACCAAGTCGGCCCAGAAGGCCGCCAAGGCCAAATGAATGTGCACGCCGGACCAGGAACAAGTGGCATCAGGGACCCCCCATCCCACACTCACACAGAGTCTCAGCTCTCTGCTCAAGGACTGGCTAATGCTCATAAAAACCCATCGCAAAAGTTTTCGGAGGAAAGGAGCCCGGAAAGATCTCCTTTTCTTAGTGCTTTAGTATGGAAAAAAATAAACAAGGAATGATTTCTCACCAAATACTTTTTGTCTTCATCTTGTTCTTTTGATTCAGTCCAGTGTGGACTGTTTTGCGCACTGAAACTAGTCTTCATTCATTTCCTACGTTGTTCATTATTTGAGGAAGTAATATACATATACACTCACTGGCTGGCATATGCTTTAGCATTCTTTTCCAATCAGGAGGACATCTACAAAGCAGGGGTGTGTTTCCCAAAACCATAGTTGCTAACTAAGTTAGCAACTTTGTTGGTTGCAGTGCGATTTCCCATTGCCAACCAATTAAGTTGCTAACTGGTTAGCGACAATGGTTTTGGGAAACGCACCCCAGGGCAGTAAGAATGAGGACAAGCAGAGGACTTTGAATATACAAGTGTGTGGTGGCTGTAGATAAAGCCATCTCTTGGTAGTCCTCCACAGCCACCCGCCACCAAAGCTCCAGTAGGTGTGAGCGGGGAACTGTGGACTTCGCCTTTGAGTGAATGCATCCACCACTCATAGTCATTATTCCAATACTAGGCCTACTGGCCAGACAAATGGAGCTAACGGACAGAGAAAACAACATACAATTGAAACGTTTAAGAACTATCACTTGAATGTGCCACACAATGGGTTGCTAAAATCTTCGCAAGAACTGAACTAAAATTGAGAAACTTTAGGCACCTCAAACAGGAACTTCAGGGGACACAGTGGGCAAATCATAGACGTGGTGTCGTCGAGAATGTGGCAGCCGCACTCTAAGTAAACAAGAAACTAGGCTTGGTCTGTTTTTTTCAGTTATGAATGACATGTACTAACCTCTAACACCCACACAATACAGCATGTTTTTTTTATTATTTGCCTCATCAGTTTCTCAGCACAAGTCATGACGGATCACGAGTCTTATGGCATGTCCTTGAGTTTGTCTTCTTTGAAGGGTGGAAATGGTCATAAACCTCCAGTTATGCTGAGGCAGTACGGTATGTAGGATAAGACATGCACACACACCCAGTGATGTGACACGTTTTGTTTCTGAAGTTTGTTTTTTCAGCATCATGCCATTCCATCACTAATGAATATGGAAATCAATTCAGGGTCTAGTCGAAAGGGATTCAAAACTTTCTGGTTTTACTGGACTGGATTTCCCAACACATTGAGGAGTTCATCTGTGTCGTTACAAGTCGTTGCTCTGCCATCATTGGGTGTAGATCCTTCATCGGAGTTGAGTATACTTACTGGACGTCCCAAGTGCATGGGGAGGGGACCTTGGTCAGGAAATGAAAGTGAAACAATAAGTGAGAGTTGAACGTGTACGGTTTCATTCAGTGCAGTTTCGGTGAGTTGGGAATCTATCCCTCAGATATTCAACATTTTCTTGCTACTATATCCTTTAAATAGTAATAGAAAAGGTGTTTGAGTAACTTTTTTTAAAATTTTTTTATTTTTGGAAAAAAAGTTTATGCAACCTGTGTTTGGCCTTTTAATGACCTGCGGGTATCTTTGGTAAGATGATGACCACAAATATGTTACAATTAATAAATTGTTTTTATAATTCAGCCAAGATGAATAGTACTCAACCCCAACGGTCTTCACTGAAGAAGCAGGTCTCCATGGAATTCTGTGTCCCAAAGCCAGAGAAGTGCTTGTTGCAGAATGGCCAAAAGGAGCAGGGGGCCTCTAAGGACACAGAGAAGAACCCAACTGGAAATAAAGGACCAGTGAGTCCACCAAGGACCCCAGGTAGGGTTTGTAATTTTGACTTTTGCAGTTTGCGCAGTGCAAATAATGTGTTCTAAACGTTCTTCACTTAGGGAAATTCCATCTCTCAAAAAAGCCTCAGGCTGTGTGTGTGTGTGTGTGTGTGTGTGTGTGTTTATGTGTAGGCTACATCGTAGTCGGATCAGCCATTTCATTTTTTCTCTTCCATTTTTTGATCTCCATTTGAATTTTTGGTGGATTGAAGTAGGCTAAACAAACAACTTGTAGGCATATAGCCTGATGTATCAGCCGCTTATTTCATTCCATTTCATATAGCGTCTGATCTCTATCCATTTGGATTCGTTTGCT
>JASCQY010000068.1:13836038-13848959 GCA_030264315.1 Sardinella tawilis
CTTGACTAAGTCTCCAGAAAAGATAAATATTTTGTATTGTGAACATAATTTCACAGTTCGCTTTCCCAAAAAATCTATAGGCTTTTTGTGTTTTTGCTTCCTGTCATACGTCACATGAAACTGCACTACACACCGACTAACACCACCCCCACCAGCGCCACCACCATCACCACCACCTTGACTGACTAATTTTCTACGGGAAACTGACTAGTATTGGCCTTCATGCACAGTGGAGTGTTTGTAGAGTGTCCCGTACATTTGATTAGACAATAGCGACAATAGTCTAAAAAATTTTTGAATGCCATATTCAATGCGTCTATATAGTTTAGATTTCATTTATTTGCATAATTCTTTGATTTCTTCAAAGCCTATTCAATTTTATTCTGCTTTACAATTAATTGGGGCATTGTATTTGTATTCAAACCAGCGGCAATGTGTAACACACCAAGTCCGGTCTGCACCCACCAGTATCTCAATCCTGTCGGAAATACTGGTGTATTGGGGGGGCGGGGGTTACACTTGCACATTAGCATTCATCGATTTATTTGCTTGGATCATTAAGCCTGCAAATTATATCCATCTTTCCCCACAAATCTTTCAGTGCTCTGTGTGTTGTGTTGAAAAGTTCAGCCCTATAGGAATAGAACATTAGACAACCATGATTTTTGGAGTTTATCTTTTCCTGTTGTATCTGATATTGGTTTAGCTTTTGTGTTTCCAATTAACGAACACTGTGCAGATCAGCTGTTCTCCAGTCACTTGGCAGGAGAATTGTACCATGTCAGTCCCCTGGTTTTGTCCACCATTACCACAATGCGGGGTGTGTTAAGGATGTGGCTTATATAGAACAGGATGCATGTGGCATTGACATACTTTATTAACCAATAACTTTGAAATATTGACCTTAATGTCCTGATTACTGGACATATTGAAAGTAAAAAAAATCAAAACAACCCTGTTTGAATATCAGTCAAGAGCCAATCTACATTTAGTGTTGGCATAGCTTGGTTTACTTTTTGGGTCTGGCCCGCGTTTTCAATAGATGCTTTTGTGGCCTACTGTGTGTGTCACTTGGATGCTTCCTACACTTTGAGCGAGAAACTAAACCTAACCCCAAATGATGCTTAAGGCGTCAGGTTCAACAACGAAGGCTCTTGCTTAATGACTTCTCAGCCAGTAATGAAGGAAATTCGCTGTTAAAGGAATGATCTGGAATGAATCAACACGTTTCATGTTGCTAAGTGCTATCGATAGGTATGAGCAACAGATTTTCATGCTCGGTTGGTTTCATTTTGATAGGCCCCTATCGGCGTTAGTGGCTAGTCTGCAAATTTGTCTATGTTGTACCTACTGCTGTCATTCTGATGGCTATCAACAGCAATTGGAAGCCTCAGACAACAAGGCTACAGATTGATTAACTCCAGATAAACCCTTTAAAAGCAGATTCCATTGGAGTTGTATGTGAGACTTGAAGTCTACTTGCTTGTTTGCCTTCTACCCATGAGTTTCTGTAAGCTGTGCTGTTTCGGTCACTTTATGGGGCTTGTGTTGTGTTGCTGATGCGTAATGCCCTCTGTTTGCAGGTTATGGGCAGACCTGGTTTCAGTATTGCCGATAAGAAGCGCAAGAGGGGCACCATCGGCTTCAAGCACCGCATCCGCAAGGAGGAGGCCATGCGCTGGTTCCAGCAGAAGGTATAAAACTATTTACCTGTATGTATTTAACGTACTTTTTAAAGCTGGATTTATGTGATCTAATATCATGTGTTGTGTTTTTTCTTTGCAGTATGATGGCATCATCCTCCCCGGGAAGTAGTGGACCATCGTTTTTGATCTTGTTTATATCAAACAAATAAAAAAAGAAAACCCATCATGTTTCTCATCTGTGGTATTTTCAATCATTTCCTTCAGTTCTAATAAGGCCATGTCTGAAACGGCATGCAGCAGATATGGAATAAAACTGTGTTTAGAATTAAATATTCATATTTAAGACCTTTAAATACTGTATGTTGTGGGTTGAAGGAAAAAGTGTTGATTTTTGACACTTGTGTTGCCTAGTTTGACCTAAATTGTTTGTCAGTCCAGATGCAGGTCACATGAGGCTACATTGTTGTAGCTCTTGATGTAGAGGCGTGTACTCTTTAGATAGGGTCTTTAGAATCAAACATGAATTTGATACAAGAGATGCTCATCCAGTAGCCTGGCTAACACCAGCCTAAATCTCAAGTGAGATTTAGTCTGGGGACCACCTATACATTTTCTCGTGCTGGATTTCAGGTTTCGTTTGTCCAAAAGTGCGCGCATCGTCTTGCCATCTCTCCCCGTTGTGTGATTGGTTCCCAAATTCATGTGAGAATTTTGGCCATGGTCTCCAGGCTGCTGTGCAGTTCGGAACGAGCGTGCAAGGCAGCATGGGTATTCCCAGGCTACTCATCCAGTGGAACGTTCATATGAATAAGAAGGTAATGAAGCAGTGTGTGTTTGTGTCGAGGTGTGAATGCATGAGGCAAAAAACACATTAATAGGTTTGGTAAAGTTGGCTTTATTCAGTGAAACTGTTGGGATCTAGCACACAACCGCTCGCATCACTCTTCTCTGACCTTCAGAACCCACCCACCCTTATAATGACTACCTCATGCCTCCTCCCCTACCTCTATAAAGGGGCTAGCATACTGCTAAATAACAAAAGACTTTGCCACATTGATCAACCAATTCTGTTACCAATTACCATTCCTCCTCTGTCACATTTGTGCCCTGTCTTATACTAGCGTCGACTTGGGCAAGCATCCCATTGGGCAGTTCCACTGGCACTCACTGAAGGTTAATCAAGGTCACGTTTAGAAAGCGAGCGGTGGGTGACACTCCCCCCTGCAGTCTCGGGCCATGGGGACCTGCAACATGGGCCAGCCCTCCAGCTCAGGTCATTTACCGACAGTATAGTAACTGACAGTAGGCCTACACGGTCAATGGGAGAGGTGTGTGTAATGGACCTGTGGTCCCATTTCTGTTATGGAAGTGATTTAGGGATTAATGGTGTGTAGTATTTCTTTCAGTTTCTAAGGTTAAGGGTATAGTAATATAGCCTGACAAGCCAGACTTAAAAAAACTTCTTTCCATTCGTATTTTAACGTTTGACTCGTCAGGCTAATAGTAATATGACTCATGAAGGCTTTATGGGGATCAATATGGCCTCCAAATGTGTGGTGATTCATGACCAAGACATGAGCAGTTAGCCTGCATGTGAGGGATGTTCAGCTGATGCCATTAATTGGCCTCTGATAGTGTGTGGTGGTGGTGGTGCGGCAGGGAGGGTGTGTGTTACGGTTGGGCACTGGTCCGCTTTGGCCTGGGACTGCATGTGGGGGGGTTGGGGTGTCATTTTTACATACTCATGTCTCCCATTGGAGCTCTTTAAATATCTCTGCATATAAAAATCTTCCATGTTTTTTTTTTTAATTGTTTTCAGAATGTTTGTCTTTTTTTTTATTAAATACATTTTGTCATTTTGTCAAGTCTTGAGCTAAGCTACTTTGACAAATTAACCTTTAGCCTATTACATAATGAATAAGCACTGTATATAAATATGTAAAATATATTTAATATATACTTAAACAGAAATCTTTGATTGATGATGTGATTTGCCAAGATAATTTGCATACTGTATATTGTAGACTCTGGGGCAAAAAGTGCAAAGATAATTGTTGTCAAAGAACATTGGCTCAAACGATAAAATTCTCTCATTCTAACTCTGATGTGCAGCTACATACTCATACTAACTTCCACCAGCTACACACACACACACTCACACACACACACACTTAAACTCTTACTCATCCTTCCTCTTTCTCTCACTGTTCCACTCCCTCATACACACACACACACACACACACACAAACTTGGCTACATCACAGATTTTCATGTACTCGTGTTGTACATACTGAATGCTGACTTCCGTTAGGTCATTTCACATTCTTTAATGACGTGGGCCCTGATTTGTTTGTTCCGAACTCAAGAACACCTCTAACCTCCCTAACCCTCTCCACAGCCCTATTCAGTCCTATTCAGACTCTCCTCTCCACTCCTCCTCCATCCTCCTGATCTCTCTCTCATCCCCGCTTTCTCTTCTGTCCTCAATCTGCAACTACTCTTTCTCTCCTCTGTCCTTTCTCTTTCTCTCTCTCTCTCTCTCTCTCTCTCTCTCTTTCTTTCAGGCAGAGGTGGGCTGCTCCTCGTGGTTAGGCGAGGTGTTTGCTGGAGGGTTGATGGTCGAGGTGTTGCCCGTGGAGTTTGGGGTGTTGCGGTGGCGCCGGGTGGTGTGTCGCGGGGGCAGGGCCAGAGCGCAGCAGGACACGCCCACCGTGGGCTCGGGCAGATCCTCGCTGGGGGCCCAGCTGTCGGTCTTGGGGTCGTACCGCTGCACGGCCGCCTTGTAGCGCTTCTCGGCTTCGTTCCAGCCGCCCAGCAGGAAGAGCTGGCCGCCCAGGACCGAGAGGCCGGCGGTGCTCACGCCCAACGGCAGCGGGGCCACGCGGCTCCACGTGCCGCCCTCGGGCTGGTACACCTCCACGGTCTGCACGTCCACCCTCTCCCCGCCAGGCCCCAGCTGGCTGCCGCCCACCACGTACACGCGGCCCTCCAGGGTGGCGCTGCAGTGCCACCCGCGCGGCGTCTCCATGGGCGCCACCTCCTGCCAGCTGTCGCTCTCCACGCTGTAGGCGGCCACCGAGCGCGTGTAGGCGCAGTTGACGTAACCGCCCGTCACCAGAATGTCGCCGGACGGCATGACGGCGCTGGAGTGGCAGCAGCGAGGGGCCTCCATGGGGCTACGCAGCTGCCAGGCATTGGTGGAGGGGGTGTAGGTCTCGATTGTGGCCAGCAGGCCCTCGGTGTTGCGGCCGCCCACAGCGAACAGGCGCCCCCCAGTGGCCACCAGGCTGAAGTGAGTGCGCTTCTGACGCATGCTGGCCAGGTGCAGCCAGGTGTTGAAGCGAGGATCATACCTGAGCACAGGTGAAAAGGTGCAAAAAAACATCAATCATCATCATCAATCAAGGTTTTTATACAGTGTGTTTGTACTGTCTTCTTTAGGGAAATGACAAAAATAATCAGTATGTGAACACAAACGTAACAAACCAGTTTTGAAAATGTTAAGAGTAAAAATAGTAACTATTTCCGGTAAAATGTAGTGAGTTTAAAGTAAAAAGTTGTAAAATAATATATGTAACTAAAGTACCTCCAAAATAGTACTGTACTTGAATAGTGTATTGGCTGGTGAGTGGACTACTGTGTGGCCCTGTCCTATAGGCATATGCTGTTATTATAACCCCACCTGCTGAGGGTGCTGACAGCGTGCTTGGCCTGATTGCGGGCGTCATTCTGGTCCTCTCCTCCTGCCACGTACAGGAATCCATCCATCACAGCCACACATTGGTTAAAGCTCTTGGCTGGCAGCTGAGTCAGGTGACGCCAGGTAGCCACGCCGTCACGGGGGTCTCTCCACAGAACCTGGAACCAGGTAGAGCTTTGGAAAAGGGCAGCTGGTTTTCTTACACTTCACTTGTGTTTTGTGAAATGGTTTGTATTGGATACATGACTTTAGTTTAATATATTGTGGTATGACTGTCACTGTATGTGTGTGTGTGTGTGTGTGTGTGTGTGTGTGTGTGTGTGTGCGCGTGTGTTAGCCTGGGCTTGCCCATACTACGCTGCACAAAATTTCGTGTCCAAGTCTGGCCAAGCAGCCTATTTACTGCATTTCCTGTCCCAGAATTTCAGGCACCAATGAGAAACAAGCTTTTACTCCAGGGTGAAGGAGGCAGGCTTAACAACTTCACATTCGATTTTGCCCCTCAGAAGTCGGATAGTATGTGAGGTTGGCCAGACTAAGCTTGATGAGCTTTTGTTGCGAAAGCCAGACTATGTGTGTGTGCCTTACCTCACGGCTCAGTGTTCTCTCTGTAAGCGATGGTCGTCCGCCGATGGTGAGCAGCGCCACCTGGCTGCCGCGCACGCTGGTGCGCTTGGTCTGCAGCAGGTTCTGCTGGTGGGGCAGCAGGTGGTAGTTCATGGCCTCCACCAGCAGGCGGTGACACTGGGGGTCCAGCATCATGCGGGCCACTGGCTGGATCTCGCTGACCAGCTCGCTGGCTGGGATGGTCTCGAAGCGCACGTGGGACAGCACCTCGGCCGCATGGGCCTGACGCTGCGGGTCAAAGTCCAGCCACTTCATGGCCACCTGTCTCACAGTCATATTTAAACACACACGCACACACACACATGCACATACACACACACATAAGGCCATAATTAGATATTTACAGGTCTAGTGTGCTTTATTAATAGTTAGCGTTCTGTGGATGCCACCTCTCCACAGAGACACACACACACACACACACAAACAGACACACACTTCCTGTGTAAATATAGACATCTGGGTCTGAAATACTGTTTACAGTGTCTCACTAGTGAATATAGACGCAGACCTGTGTGCTCCTGTATTCACGGGATCAGATGGTGGTCTTTCTACAGCTGTGACACATCAGATCAGGTGTTCCACACGGGAGCAGGTGCTCCCTGGCTCCCTTGTGAAACTAAGATGTGTGCAGCGACCTCAGATGGACGTAGACGATCCAGTAGGGTGTATATGTGTGTGTGTTTGTTGGACCTGTACTTGTAACTGTGTGTTTTGTACGTATCTGTGCTGCTTGTTTGTTTGTTTATGTATGTACCTGTGCAACCCTGCACTATAGCTCTGTGTGTGTGTATGTGTGTGTGTGTTTGGCCTGTATCTGTAACTGTGTGTTTTTTTTGTGTGTGTGTGTGTGTGTGTGTGTGTGTGTGTGCTTGTTTGTGTGTTTGTGTAAGTACCTGTGTAACCCTACACTATAACTCTGTATAATGTGTTTTTGGCCTGTATCTGTAACTGTGTGTTTTTTGTGTGTGTGTGCATGTGTGTGTGTGTGTGTGCATGTGTGTGTGTGTGTGTGCATGTGTGTGTGTGTTATTGTGTCTGCGTGCGTGTGTGTGTGTGTTATTGTGTCTGCGTGCGTTTCACCTGGAAGGTGCTGATCTCATTGGGCAGCACGAGGCCGTCGTCCTGCAGGAAGGAGATGATCTGCTCCAGGGTGAGCTGGTTGAACTGGGGCGTCTCGGCGAACTGGGAGAAGTTCTGCAGGGCGTAGCGGCGGGAGGCCTCGCGCACGAGGTTCAGGCTGTAGGCGGTGGCGATGTTCCAGATGTACACGCACGTCTGCATGTTGAGCTCGGACATGAGGAAGTCGCTGCACATCTGGAGCAGCTGGGGGATGCGAAGCACCATGGCCGCCCACAGGGTGCAGCCCACCGTGTACAGGGACATGTGCACACGGCCCAGGTAGGCGAAGGTGATCACGTTAGCCAGACCTGAGGAGAGAGAGAGAGAGAGAGAGAGAGCTAGCGTTATGGATGCTAAGCAAGTCCATTTTCTTTCATTGGAACTGTGCCCTCAGTGCATAACAACATTAGCTGTCGTCATCATTTTCCAACAAGCCTTTTATTGATCTTTATGAACTGTTTTCTGCCCCTTTAAGACTCACTGTGGCTATTTCATGTATAATGGCACCACATATGCAAAATCAAAACACTTATCGTGTTTTGTTTCAAAACGATTTCACATCCACCCATCTCTTTCTCCTACGATATGAATGCTCATTACTCATTATTCCTTAATAAATAGGAGGCTTATGAATTAAAGTCATTAATAACCGTCTAAGAGGGAGTGCACCATGTGGCTGGCCTACCTAGGGGAGAGAGTGTGGGCAGCTCCAGGCGTTTCAGCCCCGGGTCTTTGGCCAGCACTTCTCTCAGGTACTGGCTGACGGATGAGATGACCAGCTTGTGGACGTCGAAGGCCTTGGTCTTGCAGGCCAGCTCCATGTCGGTGAGGAAGCGCTCCTGGCGCATGCGGCTCAGCTCCTCCAGCATGGCCGAGCCGTGGAGGGGGCGGGTCAGCTCGTTGCCGATGCCCAGGCCCCTCTCACCGGGCCGGATGATTGGAGGAGGCAGAGGCAGTGGGAGGGGCAGGCCGTTGAGGCGGTTCAGGTGCTCCACATTGAGCGGCGCCTCCAGCTTCTTCACGCCCTCCGCCACGAACACGCCTTCCGAGGACAGCACGGTGGGGCTCTCGGGTGACTTCACCACATTTTCGATTGGCTGCGGCGCAACTTCCACCTTGGGGCGGGAAGCCTTCTTTTTGGGGGCCATTTTCTTCAGGGATTCACTTTGGTGTAATTCTGAGACACGCTAGGCTCTCCACACTCAACAACTGACAGACAGACAGGCAGGTAGGCAGGCAGGCTGGCTGGCAAACCTCTTGCAGACGGAGTCGGGCAGCTGGTAAGGGCCGGTTGGCGTAACGGTGGAACACGGCTCCTGGGGAAGACGTTATGATAAACATTAATTATCAGAGAGGGAGACGGATTGTCACTGTCTTCCAGTACCGACACGTTCAGACTGCAGTATTGGGTATCGTGCCGATGAAGCCACTCTGAGTCTGGATGATTGACAGCTGTGAGTGGCCCAGGGGGAGGAGAGAGAGAGTCTGGGGTGGGGCGGGATGGGATGGGGCCATGGGGGGCTGTCACAGATGGGGCCAGGGTCAGGTTATCAATTGAGAGTTCTGACACATGCTGCTTGCATTCAAACGTAGTCTCAGTCATAAATAACACCATGTAGACCTTGCAATTATAAACCCAAATTCCCAGAGCTGCACAAAGATGTTCTGTTATTTATTTAGCTGGTGCAGTAGATCTTAAGGGTACATGACCATCTGTGCACCTAAAATACTGTACAGATAAATTATGTTTGATCTAAAAATAAAAACTAATTCAGCAATTACATGAGCCTCTTGGCTAAATGTAAAAACACACACAGACACACACAGCAAAAGTAGGTTGAGACATAAACATACATACCTATAGACACACACACACACACATACACCTACATGTATAGCCTATATGCCCATAGCTAACCTCACATATATTTAGACACATAGAGCAAGGAATCCCATGCAATCTCTCACATGCACCGGCACAATATAATAATAACTGGAGCAACGCACACAAGTCACTGTCTAAAAATACGCTTCATCAGTGGCGTGGGTGAGTCCCTAGTGCTTAAATTACCCTCCATCTGTCCTTCCTGCTTGGTGTGTGGGTGTGTGTGTGTGTGTGTGTGTGTGAAATCCCCTCTCCCCTCTCCGCTTTAGGAATGCCGACTCCCTTCTCTCATGTCTGGGTGTGAATCATTCTCTCTTTTTTCATTGATGACATGATTGAAGTGATTAAATGTTTTTCTTTTATTCTTTCTTTGGTGTGAACTGATGTTTGGTTTGTCCCATTATAATTTTCACCTGGAATGGGATTACTTTTGGAATAGTTTGTCCTCATATTTGGCAAACAGGTTTAAGTTTCTCCTCCAGGTATCGACATGCCTGCCAGGTATCTGATCAATTATCACAACAATGGGATTGTTAGGGAAATGCAGTGTCATAAGGATGGTTGCATAGACAGGAAAGGCTGGCATTTACATAATGGGATCAGCCTCTTTGTGACATCACAGTAGAGAGTTTCCACCAGAGATTGTAGCTCTAAAATATTTGCTTTGCATTTTAAACACCCTCACAGGGAAAGGATTGAGGACTGATTTCAAAAAGGTGAGTTGACTGCATATAATTCAACTTCAACTTCAACATATGATGCCAATGTATACTCTGGGATAATTCTTTACTTCTGTGATGCACTTCTGTGTGTGCTTGGCAATGAACTAACAGATAAGCCCTGAGGGTATCAGAGTTTCTGATGTCATCAAATCACACTGAGTTCAAGAACATAAAGCCCTCACCAAGGACAGAACAGCTCGAAATCCGGCACATTCCATTCGCTAACTCTAACAACACTACTACCTGCTATTTGTAAACAACGTGCCTGATGTCATAACCTGAGTTTCTAGCACAATGCCATGACAGAGAGATCAGCTGGAACAGGTGTGCTGTCCTGGCCGGCCTGGGTTTCCATACTTGAAGTATGATCCTGGATGGACGGAACTATTTATTCTCTGCCCCATGTTTACTAATAGCAGGTGGAAGCGCACAGTAGTATTTGGGTCAGAAGGCAGCAGTGACCCCCCCCAAATCAACCTCTTCATCAAAACAGCAGGGTGACTTTTCACGTGCACCCCAAAGGTCATTCGGGGTGCTGACCATGAGGATGGAGAGATCGTATCTAAACTATGACCTTTGAGAGAAAGTTGATAGAACTGTCTAGAAAGGCAGAAAAACAGCTCCGCGTGTTTACCATGTCAGACTGGTGGAGTGATCTTTACAGCTGCAGCTGCCTGGTGCTGTTCTGTGATGGGCAGAATGGGGTTGCTGGTGTCACACCATTTGGCCAGTTGGTGTTACGTTTAAAGGGAGAATCATGAGATGTTCAGCTAGTGTTGTAAATGGAATCACTTCTAGCAGGATGTGTTCATCTTTTGATGTGTGTTTGAAGGATGTTATTGGTAAGGGTCTGGCTTTGTTGTAGTTAGCTGCGATACTGTTTTGTTGGTGCAGATCATCGGCAGGTTTTTGAGTACCACTACACTGAGATTGACACAGATTGCGCTAGGATATGTCTACCCGTTCACTTGTAAACTGGGCTAGAGTGTGAGAGCACGAGATCAGGTGTGATATCATGTTGTGCAGGACACGGTGATTTCGATGGTTCTCTCCCAGCTGGATGGGATTCATAGCGAAAAGCAGGTCACAGGCACCGATTTACCTCTCGCTCTGACCTCTCGACCTCTCTCAATCTCAAACACACACACAAACAGCGCATCATCGTTAACACTCTCCTGCCTCTCCGTCATACAGTCTGACAGCTTGGCCCATGGCCAGCAGTGCCAGGCTATAGCCTGGAGCTTGTGGTATGATACAATAGCCTAGTCCTCATGACACACACTCAAATAATGTCCACTGACAAATAGCCCATCCGTACAGGCCCATACACCACTCACAACTGCAGTTAACCACAGCTGCCCACTTGCCCAACAATATTTAAAGGAGCTACTCTACAGGTCTCATCCCTATGACTAGAACACCAAAAGAAAGAAAGTCAGAAAAAGAAAGAAAGAAAGACAGAGACGGTCAGCAAGTCAAGCAAAGGTGAAGTATCTTGGAGTATCCCATAGGCCTAAAGTACACTGTACAGTACTGTCATGGCACCAGTCATTAAGCCCTTATAGTCCAAGAGGAAGGGAGGAAGCGTGAAGGAGGGGAAGCCGGCAGATGGGGATGATGTGAAGTGCAGATGAAGGTGTGCTGGGTCAGTATGGAAAGATTGGCAAAGACGAGTGGAGCGAGGGAGTGTAGCGAAAGAGTGGAGGAGGGCTGGAAGGAAGAGGTGCTGGGTTCCAGTGGCCGTCTGCAGCTGTTGCGTTTGTCACAGCAATGGGGCAATCCTGAGGCTGTTGCCCCATCCCACTGGCATGTCAAAGTCACCATGCACAAACTTCACCCCTCACCGCCCTCTTTCCACCCACACCCCCCCTATGAATGCCTTCGGGCTATCGCCGCTAGCTATTTTTAGCAGTTGTCTGCTAGGGCTATGGCAGCAATCTTTCCTCAGCAGCTCTCTCTCTCTCTCTCTCTCACACACACACACACACACACACACAAACAATAACACTCAACCCCCAACACTACCACCATTCCAACTGAGAGCACTCCTACAGCAGTATTCTATTGGTGTGTGTGAATGGTAGGCTACTGTGCCGAGCTGTCATGGTGAGAGAGAGAGGTTCCCTGCTGAGGTATTCTTATAAGTGGCCATGGAAATGCAAAGTGTGTGTGTGTGTGTGTGCATGCCTGTGTGAGAGAGAGAGTGATGGCTTTTGTCATCTGATCTGACAGATAGGCAGATAAAATGGAGCTGTGTGGGTTTGCGTAAGAGATGATCACACTTTTCGTTGGCTATCAGTTCACTCATGTAGGCCTAGACTATATTTCCCAACAGCTCTGACATGTTCCTGTCTTAGACCAAAACCAGGCCTTTGTTGTGTCTCTCTGGTGTTAGTTTGTACCATCTCTACCATCTTGCTCGGAGTCTTACACCTCAGTAACCTCTGTGCTAGCTACACCATGTAACCTTGTGATCATAGGTCTGAGGAAGCTCTCAGCCATCTCCTTGTGAATGGGACTGGTCAACTGTCTTCCTTCAGCTCAAGTGTTTCATTCAGGACTGTCCTGGTCAGGCTAGGCTAGGCTAGGCTATCTCCTCTTTCTTCTCAACGCTCGGTTCGTCATGCATGCAGTGGACCATTATTATTGAGTCATAACAGTGTTATTGTTCCCACATAACCTAGCCTTTGTGACAAGCATCTACTTCAAAAGACAATTACCTTTTGTCTCTCTCGCTTGCTTGTTTGCTCTCTTTCTTCTTTCCTTCTTCCTTTCCTTCTCTCTTTCCTCCTGTAGCTCTGTCTCTTTGTATCCTCCTGTCCCACGTAGCAGTGTCCCTCTGTCCTCTGCCTGTCTGACAGGGTTCTGAGCGTGACTGTGTGTGTGTGTGAGCAGGCATGTGTTGGAGTCGCCTGGCCTCTGACCACAACTACGTAAGATGAGCCTGCCACTCATGGATCCTTTGCGGCCAGCTCCAAAAACAGATCGACCGACACTCACACACACACACACACACACACACACATTCACATACACACCGCCAAATACAGATAGCCTGCCAGAGTCACTCCATATTCAGTTACGCCTTTCCTCATATGGCAAGGGGCTGGTTTAGTGTGTGTGTGTGTGTGTGTGTGTGTGTGTGTGTGTATGTGTGTGTATTTAAAGCCAGGCCTGCTGCTTTGACACAGCCTCAGCTCATTTGTGTCATTAGCCTGCCCA
>JASCQY010000068.1:13877609-13888322 GCA_030264315.1 Sardinella tawilis
ACACACACACACACACACACACACACACACACACACACACACACACACACACACACACATGTACACACACACACTCAATCTGTAACAGACATGCATACGACTACCACATTCAAGACGGCAAGATGCATTAAGAATAACACAGGCATGGACATTCAGTTGTGCATACTGTGAACATTTCAGAAACACCTTATTTGGACATACTGTACCTTGTGTACACAAAGTATTTGTCAATTGTTACTGGACACACTGTTTGTAAACGCACAGGGTTAAAACACAGTGACTAGTTTGTGCTTGCTCTGACAAACACACTCGTCCTGAAGGACCACTTATTCACACAGTACGTCTTAATATGCCTTTATCACTCTACCCTCTCTCCCCCCTCTACATTCCCTCCTCATCCGCCGCTCATACTTTCACTCTATTGCTTGACCTCTTGCTCTTTCTCTCTTTCTCCCTCTCTCTCTCTCTCTCTCTCTCTTCTATTTCTCTCCCTCACACCCACTCTCACACTGTATAGGGGTGAGGGCGTCTGTAAGGGAGTCACTGACAACATTAGGCCTTACCTGGGCCTGGACTTGTCGGCCCGGCCCGAACCCAACCCAACCCCACCCATCCCATCCCATCCCATCCCATCCCATCCCCACCACCTGTCTCCACTGCATGCTGGTCTGGTCTTCTGGCCTGAAGGGCTCAGGGCCTAGCACTGATGCCGCCTCTCGATCTGACTCGTCCACATTTGGGGTCAAATCTTTAAGGAAAAACAAAAAAGGAGGAAACAATCCGAATAAAAGACACAAGTGCTTCATTCAATCTATCTAGCACCATTCTGTTCTTTTCTTTGAAAACTATATACTGTAGAGTTTGAAAATTGAAGCAATGATGACATTTGTTTGGTTTATTAATATGCTTTTTTTGCTAATTGATAGTGCTGTTCCTGAAGAACGTCATAGAACTAATGCTACAAAGACAGAATATAAAAAAATATCAGTATCACAAGGTTTCATATGTCATAGATACTGTGCTTTAACCAACACATTTATACAATCTAAATAATCTGAAATTACCAAAACCAATTTATAAATCAAAGCAGTCTAGACAGAGAGAGATTTTTAAAAGCAGAGTTTCTTGTCCCGCTTATACTCGTTACCTGTCGTCTCCTCATCTCCTAGCAACAGCTTAGTGTTTCATCCTGTCTGTGGTTCTGCACTGTGCATAGATAACGGCCAGACATCACCACTCCTGTGTTTTCACTCTGGTAGTTTGCCGACACGTGAGCATACATCCAGAGTGAATGGTCAGGATTTGTTGCATAACACACACACACACTCACCCTCACATTCAGACCCACACATACATACTCTCACACACACATACATTCAAACACGCAGTGGCTGTGGCAACTTGCAATGGGAATATATCTCTTTTAAAAACTAAACTGAAGAATCATTTGTTTAAAAAAAAAAAGTGTACGTATATAACAGTGAGATCAATAAAATAATCTGCAGTGATTGGGATTCTGCACTGGACTCAGGAATTGGTCCTGCAGTGCCGCTCTGCTTGGGTGTCCTGCATACTTCAGTTCTCCATGGCTTGTGTTCTGTATATCTAAGAATATTGTTTTAATGCTAAATGTTAAATGAAAGGATTGTTGTTTGATAGGTGATGAATGTCTTTTACTCTACTTTATGTTCTGTCTCTCCTCCCTGAACTTTTCCTTGGAATTGTTGATTTTCTCTCTCTTTGAAATGTTCCAAGCCTCCTCCCATGATGCACACCACTGTTCTTTGAGTTTCCTCTCAAAACAGCTCTGTTATTGCAACATCCAGTCACAGTCTTACTCCTCAGAGGGGATGAGCTTACTTTTATGAATGAAACTCAAGGACATAAGATCACAGAATTCAGTCGTGAAATTCACCCTTAGACTTCATGGGGCCCAGTCTCTAGCTGACCCCATCCTAAGCACCATTATTTCCACACGTGGTTTCCATGCCGTTTTCTCCGTTTTAGTTTCCTTAACCCTAGGCATGGGATGTTGATTGTAAAACCTTTCCTTAGACAGGTCCGGCAGAACTTGGTAGCCTAGAATCCCAACTACCAGGGTTATCAAGTCAGGTAACACCCATCCCTCAGTCATGTTTTGTCATTGGTTGTTATTTTTTCCAGTCGTTAATGCATTCTCTCTTTTTGTCCGATTGTTTTGTCATTTATCTTGTCATGTTTGACTTAGGCCTACTGTTTTAAGGGACAGCTATGTCCATTTTTCCAAGACACCTGTGTATGGAATAAATGATGCAAATCGCATAATCACTTACGCGTCGACTGTTTTTTTGGTTAAAAACATAGTAGCCTACAACCCATTTCAACTTATTTCACTGTATTATATTCCAGGACATGACAAATGAAACCAAACGCTTTATCTCCCCTCAGTCCCCTGACGGTGAAATGTTTTTAGGCGTTGTCAGTCCTCATTCATCCACTAGATGGCGCTACTGGAATTTGTTAAAATGGTGAGGGAAAGTGTTGGAGGACCCTGAATTTCACCAGATAGAGCCGTCCAACATTAAGCAATAGCCTACATTATGCTGGCAAGTGGCAATTGAAACTGAATGCAGTGACTACACAGAAGTGGCATTGACAAGACAGACTTTGAAGGTGAGTGGCACAACTAAGCCAGCTTTGATATGCTGTACCTATTCACTAGGCCACAGCCGGCGGAGGGCTAAACATTATTTTATGGCTAAAATCCCATTTGCTTTCGGTCGGTGACTGTAGCCTCCTGCTGACAGATAGAGCTGTTATCGAACAGTAAAGTCAGTAGCTAGCTGACAGAAATGTGGTATAAAAATCAATCTCTTACAAGGCTGTACTGAGTGATTTTACATGGCAGTGGCAAAAAGTAAGATATGCTTTGCCATCTGGTCCCTCCCCAGTGTCAGTCGAAAGAAAAGGTAGGCTATAGTCAAATATTTATTAATAGCTTTATTGAACATACTAAGGGATAAGAGGTATAATGAATATATATTGAAGCTTCAACACTCACTTTTCAGATACAAATCTATACCTCAAGTTTACTCAAGTTTACTAATATGGCCCATAATAAACACATTCCTTGAAAAGTTGCTTGCTATCATTGAGACACACAAAGTAGACTACTCGGCTGAAAATGAAGCTAAGAAATAAAAAACACACACAATAATAATAATAATAAAAATAATAATAATAATAATAATAATAATAATAATAATAATAATAATAATAATAAAGACACAAATAATAACTTAAAAAGCTTAAAATTCCAGATCCATCCGTAATAATCTTTGTTAACATAAAATGTCATGATTAGTGCAGTAGAAGTAGTGGACTTATCGGTAGCCTATGTTGTAGTTGTTAACTAGCCTCGTAGCCTATCATTTTTCAGTTCTTTTAGTCTACCTACAAGTTTGACAAAACAGGACAAACTAAATAGATAATACTATAATATCTCAATATAATTTCTTATTAATGAAAGCAAGTGCAAAAAAATACTTATCTTAAACTCTATTATTAACTCATTCCCTTCATAGAGCTAATATGGCTATTGGTTTATCCTGTTATGACTATTTCAACTGGTAAATGTAATGTTGATGGAAAGTCATTGTAAGTGACTTTATGCTATACTTTCTGACATCTGCTTTAACCTAAAAACAGCATAAATTGAGGATATATTTCATTTTTTGCAGAAATGATAATCCATCCATCTAATTATTATGAATGACTCTGAAAGAGAAAATTATGAAATTATTAGAAACATGAAAACAAAATGTGAAATGTGTTTTCTTACATCTATTGTTTAGTATTTCTATTTATTGCAGCTTTTCAAACCTCTTTTTTTACTTTTGATACTTTGTCTTTTATTATTGTAAACAGAAACCTTTAAATGTAGATGCCACTTTGTCTCACCTGTTGTTTCAAGTTTTACAGAAAGTCCTCAGTGGAGCTCTTCATCGTGAAGCTCCACCCACAGGTGTTCCTGTGCCCGGCGTTCTGTTGGACAGCAGCAGCAACAGCACCGCCTGATCCACCACAGCAGCCTTCGCCCCAGAGAAGTCCTCACGAGTCTTCCTGTCTGTGTTCCTCGGCTCTCTCTGGGCCCCCATGGTCCTCCTTCCCCAACAGAGCTGACCATCACCATCCCCCCTGTGGTCCTCAGCCGAACTTGTTGTGTCTCCTCCAGCCGAGAGGTGGATGCCTCTCTCTGGCTGGGCTCCCTCTGTGTCTGGACGGCACGGTCTGTGGTCCTGACCAGCGACCTCTCCAGCTGGGATATCTGCAGCGCTAGTCTCCACAGCTCCTCACGGCTAATCGCTCTGCCTGTGTGCCTCAGTATTTCAGTCTCCTTAAACATGAGCTCTCTTATGACTTCCACATCTCTTCCCCTCTCCATAGCTCTCTGACGATCCTTCCTCAGTTCTCTCTGGAGCATTTCCTTGTATTTCTCGATGTCAGCCAGTCGAAGGGCAAGTTCTCTCTGTTTCTTCACTTCCTCCGTCTGTTTTTGTTCAATGGATTCCCATCGTCTCTGTAGTTCTTCTTTCATTTGTTGTATTTTCTTTTTCATTTGTTCAATTTCTTCTCTATAAATCCTTTTTGTATCTCTCGCTTTCTGCTCCTTTTCTGTTGCTACGTCCAGCAGATGAGTGTCCCAGCCTCTCAGCTTCCATTCTGTTATGAGCAGTTTCAACCTTTCTGCGCATTTTGTTGCTTCCCCTCTTTCTAGGTCTTGTAGACATTTCTGAATTTCAGTTGCATCTCTGATCAACATTTCCTTATCTTTCTCTATTTTCCTCATGCTTTTCTCATTTTCTTCTTGCTGTCTGTTTATCTCCCTTTCCATCTGTGAGAGTTCCTCCGTCTTTTGGAAGTATGTCTCCTGCCAGCTCTTCAACTGAGCCATATCCTCTCCTTGGTCTTCATGTGGTGTTTGTGTGACAGCATTGGCTTGCTGCACACTTCTTTCAGCAGTTGTAATAGTCATTGTGGCCATGTCTTTACTTTGAGTTGTTTTCATTTGTTCTCTATCCTTGTGTTCTTTTTCAGAAAGTTCCAAGTCTGTCTCTAGCATCCTCTTCATATCCTTCAGCTTTGTAACTTCCACTTCGATTTCATGGATCTTGACCTGAATTTGTTGTAGCTCTGTCGTTTTTCTCTGATATTCGTTTAACACATGCTTCAGTTCACCCCTTTGCCTCTCTGTCTGTAACGTTAACTCTGCAAGAGCGTCTCTTCCCTGCTGTGTCTTCTCCATTATTATCTCTGCCTCCGCTCTCTGATCCTTTAGTTGAATGTCCATGCTGGTCTTTGATTGCTCTATATCAGCTGATGCTTTCTCCAGTTCAGACTCCTTTAGTTTAATATGTTCTGCTCTTTCTGCAATCATTTGTTCTTTCCTCTCTAGCTCAGATTTTCTCAGATTCAGTTGTTCCATCTCTTTTAACAGTGTGTCTCCAGTGGAATCAGACACTTCTCTTTCAAAGTCCTTTATTTGTTCAGGTTCTGTTTGTGTGGAAATATTTATTTTACCAGTTACTCCTCTTTTATCCTCTTGTTCCAGTAAAAGTCTTTCTTTCTCCAACATCTCCTTCTTGATCTCCAGCTCCTGCCAGTCTCTGTCCATAGCAATTCTGATGCCGTCTATTTCCTCACCCTTCATCTCTGTCTGAACTGAAGCCTCCTTTTGTTCCTTTATTTGTCTGGCATCCATTTTTGTGTCATCATCCCTCTCTTTCTCTTCTCTTTTACTCTGAATCTCCTTACAGACTGACTCCAGCTCAGCTCTTTTCTGTAGTGTCTCAGATGAAAGGTTCTCCAGGTCTTCCTGTAGCCTCAGAAGTTGTGTGGTTATTCCTCTTGCTGTCTCCTTCTCTCTCTGGGTTGCTGCTTGGATCTGTTGTAGCTCTTCTCTTTCAGTGTTCAGCTTCTTTTTGATGTTCTCCGTCTCTACCCTCTCCATTTCTAGGTCACCTCTCTTTTGCTTGATCTCAGCTTTTACTGCTTCTAAAGACTCCATCAGTTTCTGTCTCTCTGTCTGGATCTCAGCCATAGTCTTGTCATCCATCTCTCTTGATTCTTTCTTTTCATCCTCCTTTCTGGTCTTTATTTCCATCACTGGTTCAACAACATAAGACTTCTCCAACTCAGCCACAAGTGTTTGTGTTGCAACATCTGCTTGCGCCATTGCTTTCATGTCCATCACAGAGGTTTGTGTTGTAGCATCAGTCTGCTTTATTGTCAACTGTATTGTTTCCCTATCAGCAGGTTCTGTAGGCACCGCAGTTGTTTTGGTTGAGAGATCAGCTTGCTCAGTTTCTACAGCAAGAGTCTGTGTTGCAGCATCAGCCATCTCCTTTACTGCAGGTTGTATTGCGGTTGGTTCCTCTACCTCCACTTTAGGTCCTGTATCAGCAGGTTCCAGCAGCTCCTCTGTAACTGTTTCAGTTGCTTGTTCTGTGGTCATCGCCGCTGTTTGTGTCGCAGCGTCCATCTGCTCCACTTTTGCTATGAGTGCCTCAGCCATGTCTTCTTTTACTACAGGTGTTGCTGCATCAACATGCTCCATTTTAACTTCAGGTTTTGAAACATCAGGCCGGCCCTCCTCATCTACCATAGTCAGTCCTGTAGGCATAGTAACTGTTTGTATGGCAGCATCAGTAACTTCCAGCTCTAGAGTTTGCGTTGAAACATCTGCCCTATCTGACTCTATGGTAGCTGTTTCGAGTGATACAGCAATCATTTCTGTCTCTACAGTAGCTGTCTGTACTGCTGCATCAGTCATCTCCCTCTCTGTTGGTGGTCCTGTATCAGCTTGTGTGATCTCCAACACAGAGATTTGTGTTTCAGCATCAGTCTGCACCACTTCTGCTGCAGGTGTTTGTGTCGTAGCATCAAACATTTCAAACACTGTTTCAGCCATGTCTTCTTGGACTGCAGGCGTTGTTGTGTCAACCTGCTCCATTTCAGGAAGTGCTGTAACATAATCTGGCTCCTTCTCATCTGTACGGGTTTTGAAGGTCTCATCAATCTCTAAAGCAGGTGTTTGGGTGGCGATATCAGTCATCTCCCTTAGTTCTTTAGATGGTGCTACAGCAGTCTCTTCTACCTCTATAGCATCTGTTTGTGTCACTGCATCAGCCATATCCTTCTCTTCTGGTGGTCCAACATCAGCCTGTGGGATCTCCACCACAGGGGTTTGTGTTTCAGCATCAGCCTGCTCCACTTTAACGTCAGATTTTGAAACATCAGGCTGTGCTTCCTCCTCTGCCATGGCCAGTTCTGTGGGCTCCAGGGCTGTTTGTATGGCAGAGTCAGCAAGCTCCAGTTGGGCCACTGGAGTCTGAGTTGCAACATCAGCCATGGCTGCTGTCTCAAGTGCTGCATCAGCCTGTGTGATCTCCACTTCAGGGGTTTGTGTTTCAGCATCAGCCATCTTAGACCAAGTTTTTGCAGGTGTCTTGTCCTGTTCCTTTGTAAATGGGACAGTTTGTTGTGTAATGTCAGTTTGCTCTATATCTGTAGGTAGAGTTTGTGTTGTGGCATTGGCAATCTCCTTTATTGCAGGTGGTTGTGCATCAGCCTGTTCTGAGGGCACCATCATCTCCATGCCCACCACATCTGTTTGTGTTGTGGCATCAGCCTGTTCCACCTCTGATGTAGGTGTCTGAGTTATAGCATCAGCCATGTCTATCACTGGTGTAACCATAAGTGATGCAACACTGACTTCTGCCTCTATAGTGACAGTCTGTGTTGCTGCATTATAAACTTTGGGCGTCAGCGCAAGTGCTGCTGCATCTAGCACAGCTGTCTGTGCTGGAACATCGGCCTGCACTGGGACATCAGTAGTCCTCACTGCTACATCATATGTTTGGGAGGCAGCAGTGACTGTCTCAACTGTAAGCGTTTGCGATACTGCATCAGCAAGTTCCTTTTCAATTGTAGGTCCTACAACATCAGTCTTTTCTGTCTTGACAGAAGGTGGTTGTTTTACTCCATCATCATACTCTCTCTCCACAGGTGTTTGTGTTGTAGCATCAACTCTGACCAGATATTGTCGCTCTTTTTCTTTCAGAAGTTCATTTTTCAGGAGATTCACCTCTGTTTTCTCATTGATCAGTTTGTCCATATCCTCCTTAATTTGTTGTTTTTGTTTCTCTGTGTCCAGCCTCATCTTCTCTAGATTGCCTGTAGTCCTTCTGTTGAGTTCCATGGCGTCATCCAGGTGTTGTTGTTGTTTTTGCAGTGCCTTCTCCCACTGTCCGAGTTCACTCTGCTGCAGTTGGAGGGCATTTTTCATGTCCTCAATGTCATGTCTTTGTTTTTGAGTCTCAGCTTGGAGGAGTTCGAGCTCGTCTCGTCTAACTCTGACATCTTCATTTTGCCTCATTAATTCCTCTTTCTGCCTTTCCATTTCAGTCATCAACATCTCAATATGTTGCTTCTGTATTTCTGACTGTTTCTGTTCTTGCTCATGTAGGATCCTTTTGTTATCTATATCCACTTTTAAACTTTGCAGCTCCACTTGTCTCTGGTTTAGATCATCTTCTTTCAGCTTCAGTTCTTTGATCATATTGTTCATATTTTCCTTTTCTTCCTTGAGTTCCAATGCCATCTCATCCATGCTATCTCTCTGCTTCCCAATCTGTACGTTTTTTGTTAGCACCTCATATTTATCTTTTTCTAGATTGTCTTTGTCATCCTGAAGGCTTTGTCTTTGCAGTTCTAACTGTTGTTGTTGAATTTCCAAAGCATCTGTTCTCTGGTCTATCTCATTTCTCTCCCTAGTCAAGAAACCTTTCTGAATTTCAATATCTTCCATTTGTTGATGAATCTGTTTCTTGGTTTCCTCTAGTTCATCTTTCTCTTTTCTTATTTGTTTTAGATTGTCATCGAGAACCATTTTTTGTGCTTCAATGTCAGATCTCATTTTATCAACGTCAGCCTTCTCAGCTAGGGGCACTCCATACTGGGTTGGTTGCATCGTTGATGTTTTTCTTTCAAGCTCAGCATGCATATCCTCCAACTCTAATCTCTGCCTGTCTATGTCTTCCCTCTGCTCCTCCAGTTGATTCTTGATCAAATTAATGCTCATCTTTTCTTGCCCTAGGATTTCCATTTGTTTCTGTAATTCAGCTCTCATCTTCTGCAGGCCTTCTTTCTCACTCTGAATCTCATTCATCATTATCTCCTGCTGATGTCTCTGTTGCGACTTTTGATGTTGTAATTCGCTTAACTCGGTCTGAAGCCTTGCCATGGTTTCCTGCATTTTGTTCTTCTCCTGGTCCAACAGTGCTCTGTCATTCTTCAGAAACTCTTCTTGTTTTTTGATTTCATTGCTCATGTTCTCCAGCTCATCCCTTTTCATTGTGACTTCTTTACAGGCTTTGTCCCATTCTTCTTTCTGTTCCTGTACCCCCTCACGAAGTTTCATGAGGTTCTCCTTTTCAGTTTTAATTTCTTGAATCATCTCATCAGTCACACTTGGACGTTGAGGTTCCTCACTACTTACTGGGATCTCCGATCTGAGGAATTCAAGTTCCTTCCTTTCTCTCATGAGTAAAATCTTGCTGTTATCCAATTCTTCTTTTTGCTGTTGCACTTCAGCCTTGAACAAGGTCAGCTCATCCATCTCTTTTTTGACTTCTTCAGAGAGCTGTGTTAGTTTTTCTTGCTGAAGCCACAGTTCCTCCTTGTCTTTCTTTGTTTCTTCACTGATGGAATTAATGTTTTTCATAAATGTCTCCATGTCAGTCCTGGATTTTTCCAGTTCATCCCTCTCCTTATTGATCCTTTGACTTGTGACCTCTATTTCTGTCTTCTGTATTTCTATTGAAGACTTTAACTTCTCCAATTCATCCTTCTCTTTGGCAATAATGTATTTGTAGTTGTCAGTTTCTATTTTCTCTGTCACTAAGGCTGCCTGTACATCCTCAAGTTCCTTACGCTTTGCATCTATGTGTTCTTCCAAAAGCATTGCCTGCTCTTTTTCCTTTTTAATTATGAGTTTACTCTCCTCAAGTTGTTGTTTTTGCATCTGAATATCAGTGTTGAATTGTTCAAGCTCAGTTTTTCTCTGCATAGTTTGTTCATTAAGAGTTTTAAGGTTATCTTTTTCTCTTTGAAGATGCAATGCTTGTTCTTTCAACCTCTTTTCCTCTTGTGCCATCTCCTGCATCATATTCTCAATGTTATTGACATTTTCCTTAACCTCAGCCATCTTCTTTTGAATTTCATCCTTTTCAATTTGAATGTTTTCCTTGTATTGGCCTAGTTCTTTCCATTGATTATTAATACCATTTTTCAGGTTTTCCAAATCTTCCTTCTCTTTCAACATAACTTGTTTCTGTTTTTCAATTCCCTGACTTTCTTCATGGAGTCTATTTTTGAGTTTGTGAAGTTCATCTCTTTCAGCACCTAACTGTTCTTTAAGATTGATCTCAATTGTCTTTCTTTCTTCTTCTGCGTCAGCCCTGATACGGTCAAGCTCTGTTTTATCCTTCTTGTAGGTATCCATCAAGTTATCCAGCTCTCTTTGCTGCTGGTCAGTCTGAGTTTTCCTCTCTCTTAGGTCACTCTGCTGCTCCTGAATTGTCTTCATCATCTCTTCCAAGTTGTCTCTCTGAGTTTGGAGGTCTGACTGGAGAAGGTCAAGCTGCTCCTTCCTGGAGTTCAAGTCTGACTCCT
>JASCQY010000068.1:13916644-13929208 GCA_030264315.1 Sardinella tawilis
TTTTTGTCAGCTCATTGTACTCGACCACTACTTCCACTGGAATGTTAGGTTTGAACGCGCCGGCGTATCCCTTTAACATTGATTAGAGTATATATTGTCTGGGCCCCCGCGTCAGTGCCAAACCCTATTCTAAGTTATACAACTCTAACCTTTAGAATTATTTTAAAGCATGGATTGCTTGCATTGCTCCCGCAGATTTCGGATTTCACAGATAAACCTTCGTTAGTCGGCCTAGTATGTGTCGGTAATCAATGCGTTTTAAATGAATGCATTATTTAAAATGTAAAGAACACAGTTATTGCGGCTAGAGTAGATTGATTAGAGATGACATTCCCACAGACACGCATCAATTGGAAGTCCATTCGAATTGATCTGAGATTGTTTGGGCGTGGCAGCAGAATATGACGGACCTCTAAGCTGTAGCGTGAGGTCTGTCTTATGAAATGTCTCCACGACTCTTGGAACAAGCTGTGATGTAGGACTTGACTAACAGAAACATTACCCTCTCTTCCTTTTCTATGTTACCTGTGGCACCTGTGGATCGACATATTGGAACTGTTTCAACCAACGTTTTCCTTGGACTCCTGCCATTTTATGTTCCTTCATACATTCAAAACCTTGTGTTCTCTTTGACCTTATAAATGGACTGCTACACACACACACATACACACACACACACCCCACTGAACACTTGACACACCCTTGACCACTAAACCGTGTGTGCTTCGGCAAACTGAAATGTAGAGAAATGAGCGCTTCCCTCAGGGAGGTCCTGGAGGCCCACGGGGTATGGGCCCGAATAACCAAGGGTTTGGGCGGGTGCGCGAGGAGTTTGATGGGCCTGCGAAGAAGCCTCGTTTTTAAAGATGTTATCAGTTCTTTTTGATAAAATTGCGCTTCTGTGTAGATTGTCATAATTTGCCGTATACGAGGACTATATTATATTTTAAGCTTGAAGTCATGTCTGTCTGTGGCAAACTTTCTTTTTTGTATTTTATGTTGTGCTTGGAGTAGATGGGACTTTGGTAAAAACTTTGGCCGTTTCAATGACCCTTTCCCTTGTTATACCCCTCCATTATTTCATGCTCTGTGACGTGACGTGATGGTGAAATTCATCTTCTATTTCTATGGCTGTCTTTTGTTTTGTTTTGTGCCATTTAACACTTGGAGTAAATCCTGTAACTTCACAATAAAAAGAACAGACGGTTATTTCCAAACTTTCCAAAATGATTTTGGTAGTTGTGCTTGCGGCTCACTAGTTGTGGTGCAGAGATCAGGTTGGGGTGTTGAGGGGGGGAATGTATAGTAGCTGGATAAGTTGATAAAGAGCACCATAAAATGGGAGGAAAAAGTGAGTCATTGCATAAGTATAGTGAATAAAGTCTTTAGGTAGTAGACCTGGTCAACCCTGGTTAAATTATATAAAATTATTCATAAACCAGATCTAAAGTACTGTAGGCCTAGCTAATTATGAATATCTTGGTACTGCAGTGGCAAATCTATTGGCCTGATCATGCAAGACTTTTAACCTAGACAGTTCTAAAAGATAAGTTTGTACTTGATGCACAATATAACAAATTAGTTAAACAATGAAAACTCAAAATTTAAGATCCAAATATCTATTGACTCAACCCTTGTTGAAATTGTGTTTGGAGACTCTTTAATGTCTGGAAGGTGAATTGGACCACTGATCACAATAAGAATGCAATGACCACTGCTCTGACATATTGTATCTACAAAAAAACAAATGGGAGTATGAACTTTTCGCCAAGCTGATGGTCATGACACCAGGATTGGCTATTTGTAGTTACATTGAAAGGGCATCAGTCTGTGGGCAGGTGCAGTAAGTATCAGTTGAAATAATGGCCAACATGGAAATGCGCCTAACAATGAACACTAGTCCGTGTGAGTTCCCAAACTGGACTACGTAATGATAAATTTGTTTGACAGCAATAAAGTATCAATGAGAATATTACTTGTCTTGTGTTGTATTTTGAATGTATGGACATGCCAGCTAGAAAGCGAAAACTAAATGATGCCTACCATGGTATGGCTAAATAGAGAAGTTATGACTCTTGTGTAGGTGGGGTCTGACCCTGCCACACTCGCTTGTGGATGTACTTCATCCACTAAGGTTGAGTAGTTCTCATTGGTCATTTTGTAGCTTTGTGATATTTTATTGATTTTTACCTGCATGCTGAGTGAGAACACAGCAACCATCTTAAGAAGACCGTCTTCAAAAGAGGCAGTGTGTCATGGCTAGGGCTGTCACATAAAATTAGAATTTTGAGCTCGACTTAGAAAAGGGGGCAACAGTCCTCGCTTATTAAATACACTTTTAAAATCTAACTGCCCACCCCACCCCAGAGCTAGAGTTGTATAAAGAAGTAACTATTTAGGAAGAAACATGCACGTCAAAGTGAACCCCCCTTTTCGCCACAGATTACAATTGCACAATTGTTACAATTGTTTAGAAATGGCAGGGTTTGCTCTTTCCATTTCTTTGTCGCAGCGTTTGGGGCCGCTCAGGCCAGGGACGGCACAATAAAGATGGCCAGCTATAACGTTAATGGTGCTGCCTAACAATAACACATCTCTCCTCGCGTCAAAAACTTGCCTTCCTTAATATCTAACTTGGATATAAACTTTTTTTTTTATGCACAGGATTTTGGTTAATGTGAGAAACTTTCGCTTACAAAATCAGGCAGCACTGTATGTCGGACTGTATGTTCTGAAAGTGACAGCCCTTGTCATGATGTGCCTGTCTTCATACAAATTTGTAGTTTACTTACCTTTGCAAGTCTTTCAAACTTTCAGAAATGCATAATTGCTGCTTATAAGCAAATTGTTCACATATTTCAACATCTATAAATTGTTTACTGTTAACACATAGGCCTAATCATTCATATACTGTATGCGCTCAAGCCTTTTTAAAATTTGATGGCTTGCAGTTCTCTTTAGGCATTTGAAGTTAACACACTTGCATGCTACTTAGAGTAGTTTACAGGACAATGGTTTGAAAGTGGGTTGGAACGAAAAAGTATTGAGTTTGTTGTACTAGACCAGCCCAATTATGCGCTCCACTGTGTATCTTGAATGAAGATTGAAAATGTTTACTGATCACAAATTTTAAGTGCCTTGAGTAACAGTAGTCGTGGCCGTGCTTGCATGAAATACCTGATAGTGGCGAAACCATGTTTTCCAAGGTGACCGAATGAATGAATTGCGTATGTAATCATGTCCCCTAATGTTAGAATGACCATTGTTTCCTGTACTGAACTCTGGTGAGTTATGTGTTGCCTGATAACATTAGCAGCATTGCCCTCTGTTAGTTAAAGGGATTAACTGGAGTAAATCAACCCGTAGCCATGTTTCACGTTGCTGAGTTCTGTTGGTTGGTATTGCAACAAGAGTTTGGTATAATATAGAAGAAATGGCAGCCAAGTCTAACTGATGAGGGCAGAAAGTTTTACTTTCTTATGCCCCCATCTGCTAGTATAGGCTGCCAGTTTACAAATTCGGAAGTTGTACAAAATGCTATCGTTCTTGTACCTTCTAACAGCACTCAGCAGCGTGGGCTGATCAACTTGGTCAACACGGCATTCCACTTAACCTTCATAATGTAGGGCTGCCACCTTCTGAAATTCGTAATTTAAGATGGCTAGCTCGGTCATGGCTCAAATGCATTTCCAGAGATGGTCAAGTCTTAGCATAGCACTTATGTTGCTTCCCTCAGTGCTGTTGAATTTAGGTACACAAGGGCGATGGTTGATGAATGAATGGTTTACATTAAGTTCAGTCTCTATCACTATTACCGACCTCTGTCAGCATAATTTTCCATCCATGTTCAGATTTTTAGCTGCTTATTTCCAAGTATGATGAAATTTGAACAGCGGAAATGATTTGGGTTAAAAGTAACTCATGGCCATGATGCTAAAAGCAAAGCCTTTTAAAAGAACTAGTTTACAGTCATTGAACCCGGTGCAGTGTTAGCATAACTGAACCTGGCAAGCATACCTGACCTAGCCTGAAGTGTGGATTCGAATCTTGGCTGCCACCATTTTGTTCTAGGGGAAACTGGCCCTGAAGTAATTGGTTGACCAATGGAAGTCGCTTTGGATGAAAGCATTTGCTGAATGTGTAAATGTAATGTAACATGCATATTTTTAAATTTTGATTATTCCTGGAACATATAAGGCTTTTGCCAAACAATTGTTTTCGAGGCAACCTTGATAAGCTAACTGGAATGAAGGTCAGGAAGAGCTTGTCTTGACCAGTTCAACATGCCTGATAGCTGCAGTTCCCTTTTTGGAGACCTCTGAACTGAACTCTTCAGCACAAGATGATGCTTTAGTCCCTGCTACGGGATTTGCCTCCCTGATGTAGAAGATGAGTAGAGCCTGTCATCTGTTAATATAGATTACTCAGATGTCCACCTGGATATATACAGGCCATCAATCTGTGGCGAAACGGACCATCAGGTAACCCTGATTTGACATATCTGTGTTGTGTGTTTGGCTTTCTGTACGCTTTTCTCTCTTAACAGGTTATTCACAACATTTTGTAATGTTGCAGCATCTGTTTTGAATGGAATGGTCATACCCAACCCCATCCATCATCTGTGTTATCAGATTCTTCCTTTGACTGAGGCTTAAATGCTAGTTGTTCAAACTAGTCAACTAGTTATGCCCTTAACAATATTAATATGCTCTGAACTCCTTGCACACTACTGCACTTCTAGATGTCTTGCAAATAGACCTTTTGTACATAATGGCATCTGTTTGGTGTAAACACTAAACTTAAATGGTGCCAATGTGAGTGACTGACTCAAGAAAATGTATCAAGTCAGTTTTTGTAGAAACCTACTCTTGCTTACAGAACTCTTAAAGGGAAATCACAATTAAGTTAAATGAACCCTCTAATGTTAAATTTGGTGCTTCGCAATTGATATGCATTTCCCTAATTGTATGAAAAATGCATGTGTTAGAGGGCTTTCCATCATTCATTTAAATTGGAAGTACGTGCTACTGTATGTACAACCTAAGAGGTGCTTACACCAGGACCACTCGTGTTGTCTGTGATTAAATCCATGCTTTGTTCACAGGTATGGAAACAAAACTGACATTTTCTTAGTTTTCAAGAAAGCAGGGTAAAACTGGACAGAAGTAATGACATTTTTGTAAACCGGTTATAAGGAAAGCAGTCATCTCTACTGTGTACTCAAATTTTATGCAAGAGCGCAATCTGCAATCAATCGTTGATTAGGGCAAAATTATTTAGGGAAATTATTTATTAGGGATTTTTTTTGTTAGATTGTTTTCCAGTGTATTCAAGTTAAACCCCACTGTAAGATTTACTTAATGTAATATACTAAGAATGACAAACTACTACTTTTATATTTATCTTGCTTAGCTTTTTTTGGTACATTTAGTCTTTCTGCTGCCTGAGATACTTTCAGGTGTTACAAAGCTACAATATTAGTGTTGCATAACGAGGTAGCAACTCAGTGACTAGATTGGTGAGCTGCCAAGTAATTGCAGACTTTGTAGTTTAGTAATTGAAGTGGCTCAAATTGTGACCTTTTTAAAATGTATACATATTTATATATATATAATTTTAAAAAATCTGTTATGATCATAGTCTAAATTATAAGCAGTGAAATGATTTTTGCTTCTGATTTCTAGAACAGGTTAACCTTGGGCTGCAGCACAGTCCTTAAAATACTGGCCAAAGTACGCTTGGGTTACTTGTATGGTGCCCAAGGACTGTTGGAACATCACAAGCGTACTGTGAAGTTTCCAGAGCAGGGTTCTGAAATGGATTTTTGTAGTGTAGACCCGTCAGAGTGTTTTGTTACTTGTTTACAACACAGTATAGGGACTCTTCAGCTTTCTGTCGTAATCTAACTCTTAGTCTTTCTCAAGAATTACAAAAATGTTTGGAGAACCTATTTATTTATTTATTTTTTATTTATAAGCCTGTTTTTTGTTGTTCAGTACTCTAATCTTGAACAGATCACTCTTTCCTTGCCATCTGACTGCATTTGGATTGCTCTTTGCTTGTTAGCACTCTTTCTGGGTTATGGGTTGAACATTTTTATGCAGGAAATGCAAAAGGCCCCAGTACTGAACCATGCGGACGAATCTTGAAAATGCCTAGAAAGCATAAGTGAGTGAACTATATGCTGTCAAAACCGATTGATATACAGTTAATGCACGAAGATTGAAACAGGTTTTTTTTTTCCCTATTATTGTGTGGTACTATAAATTGAAATTTCTTCCCTATAAATATCAAAATGAATGTGGAAGTGCAATGAATACTGCATTCTCACATTTTTACTTGAAAAATCTACATGCTCAGTGTAGCTTACCAGCTATTTACAATTCATCATTACCACATTGTAACTATTAAGCTTTATTGGTAGTCTGTAGTGTCTTTTATACATTTTTTTTTTTCCCGTTAAGTGAAAGCGGTAATGTATTTTAATATACACCAATTAGCTTGCATACTTTCTTACATTTCATATACTATTTAAATTTTTCTATATATATATACGCTACTTATTATTGTGCAATTACATTTAAATGAGTGGCTTCTTTTCCCACATAGATGGCCTCCACATTGTTACACTAGCTCACTTTACTGAGCCTTGTGATAAATTTCTTCTCAGTTTCAAGTCAACGTAAAAGTTTCTTTCAGATTGGTAGATCACAGCCCTTTCATCTCCAAAAGAAACTGGACGCCCTATCCCTAAATGGAAGTATGGAAATGTGTATTGGAATTGGACCTTTGACTTCCTGTTGCTATGAATATATCTTGGCTCATCCAAAAGAAGACACTACATCTGCATTAAACAGTGCATGTTCCAAAATGAGCAACCACCAAGAACATTAGCAATGATGCCACAATCGACCAGTAATAAGTTTAGTAACCACAATAGAACTCTAATCTTGCATTTTACCTTTTGTCATTTAATATAGTAAACAATCACTGGACTGGAAACCCCTGTACCCTCTAAAGTCCGCTCCACACTGGACGAGACGAGCTGCTACACCATTTTTAAAAACGGAAATGTTCACACCAACAGCTGAAGAGCAGGACCATGTTTTCATGACGATTTGGTTTCACCAGTAGTTGTCACCAGGTGAAGAAGCTAGCTGATAAATTCAACCAATTAAGCTCATGAACTGAGAATTGCCTACTTGCCCTGACATGCAAACGTTTCTTTGAAACGAATATTTCCCTGCGTCTGACCAAAACTCAACTCGGACCAAAACATTCAGTTAAATTACATAAAACGCAAACTGCTTTTTCACATGGAATATTTTGCCATGGCGTACATCTACGCGAAACATTAAATTATTATCACTACAACTACAAGGCTACAACAGATCTTCTACTTCTTCATCTAGTCAGGAACCTATGGAATCATTTGGTCATATTTGTTCATATTGGCCCTTCTGGGTGATCTGGAATCTTCCCCAATGGGAAACCATGTAAATTAACTAGCTCACTCTAAATACCCCTTTATTAGGTAATTAACCAGTTTGCACGCACCACTAGTTGTGAATGTAAAACTAAAGATTCTGACGGCACGTTTGCACAGGGGTTGTCCTAAACAAACCCTTTCAAGGCATGTCCACACAAGTCTGTATATGTTTTGATGAAGACAATCCCATAGATAACGCACACTGGCCCATATTGGATTCCCAGTAGTATTAGGTCTGGCTTTCTTCATCAACTTGCTCTCCGGAACCGCAGGACTTTCCCATAATTCCACTGATAGCCAATCGCATATGTAAGCCCACCCATCTGCCAACTCCTCACCTTGGCTCTCTTCATTTGGTCTTCAGGGCCTCAGCTCCTCTCAGAGATCTGTTCCCTGAGACGGGAGTGTTTGTGTGTTGTGTGTGTGTGTGTGTTGTGTGTTGAATGTGTGCCGGCATGTTAGCTGTGCGGTAGGAGGGTGCAGCTGGCCGATTTGCATATGGATGAGGATGAGTAGTGCTGCAGAAGTCAGTGGACTGTTGATGCCAGGACTTGTGTGCATCACCAGATGTTCTTACAGATCAGCGTAAGAGGTAAGTCTTCTCGTCCCTGTCTCACATTAAAAAAAAAAAAAAAAAACCTTGACTTTGTAACAGCTCAAAGCCACCTGGAGTAATGAGGGGGAGTCACTGGCACTTTTGGCATCACACTTCTGAAATGGATTCACAGTGCAGAATTTCAGATCTTTTTGTGTGTCCCTGCTTGGACATGTATACCTTCAACTGTGCAGTGCATCGCATCACTCTGTCATTGAATTCCGTGTGGGTTGGGGTGGATTGTGGACTGCGGGTTGTGATTTCAAGTTACATCTTACAGTTGCATTCACTTCATATGGACGGACTATTGTGCTCTGTTAAGAATGAATTGATTTGCACCAACATATTTGAATCAACTTGAGTGTCTTTTTGGAGGATTTTTTTTTTTTTTACCTTGTGGCAGTTGATTGCAATGCTTGAGTACCCCTATACAGGTTAAGTAATCTCATACTCATTGTCAAGTTCAAATCAGAACTTGCCTCATAACAACTCTCCTCTGAACTTGCCTACGCACAACATGAAATGGCGACCTCGGCAACATAAAAATGACCCTACATAAATAAATGTGGTGTTGAGTGTTTGTGAGGAGGAAGCAAATGTAAACATTTTTGATTTGTAAAAATTACATTTGCTATCTCAGATTTTCCCTGCAACTCCTTTCATAACTATCAGTGTTAAGAATTCTCAGGCTTACTTAATAAATGTGTGAATGGCACTAAATACGTGGCTATAACTACTCAAACCTTTTACTTAAAAAGGGAAAAATAGGAAATTGACTTCAGCTATGGAATTGATGGGTGATGATACTCTTAAGTGGCATGTCTGCTTATATGCCAGAGGGATAGCTTAAGATTACTTATACAACTGAGCTGTACGCTGCAGCCCTGTAGTACAAAGTAGCGTAACCAGTCACTTTAAATTCAATTTCCTTTTATCTATGGTTAATATGGAGGGTTTTTCTCATAATTAATGATGTGATTTGGATTCATTATACTGGGGGTGAGGGTGCATAAATAAGACATGCGGTTTATAAATGGTGTATCTTGTATTCAGGAAATTACTGCATTTGGTTTTTTTTTGTTGTTTTTTTTTTTTTTCTCTCTCTCAAACCAATCCATCCGGGCCAGGTCACTGCCTTTTGAAATCGCTATATTGATGTGGACGTCCTTTCGTAGGATGGCATGGACTCTGTTCCTTCGGTCAGGCACACCCAAGTATTTTCTGATGGCTTGTGCAAAATTGTGACTGGTTGCTTTAATCTTTTGTGGCTCCTTGATAAGAGTCTAGTTTCAACACTAAGGTTTTGTTCAGATTTTTTCTATATCTGATTAAAATTTGGGCTTTGTCTGGCCTTTCCAGTTGCATAATGAAAGTGATCAGATCAAGTCCACATTTTATCTCTGGTTACCATCGTAGCCATCATCGTAGACATCATTCACAGACATTACTCCCCCCCCCCCCCCCAAAAAAAAAAAAAAAAATAGTTCTACTCTCCACGATTTGTTTATTTTTTTTTTCCCTCCAGTGATTAGGTCGGGCTGCTGCAAAAGGCATAAAGTACCAAAGATCTTTATTTCTGTGCAACATTGCAGTGCTGCGGATAGGCTACTAGATCTGGCTCGTGGTTAAAAACGTTCACTGATGCTCTCCATGTGCAAGGTAGCACTCCAGATCAATGGTGACTTATGGTCACCCAATATTGTGTACTGATAAGTTGTTACAGCAAGCAATATAGTTTTTTGTTTTGTTTTTTTTTCCTCTAAAAAAGCAGTTACCTCTCTACATTCCATGCGTTTTTGACAAAAAGAGCACATTGAAATCCTATTTAAGCGGTTAGACAGAACAGATCAACACACATCCGATTGGAATCGTAGGTCAAACCACCTCCGCATGTGGGTTGAATTAGATTTGGAGAAATCACTTTTCATGTGGTTTTCTACTGTCCAAACCATGTAAAATTTAAGACAGATACACTCCTGATATGAAAGAAAACAGATTTGGCCTGCCAGTCTGAACAGGGCTCAACTCAGTCACTCAAGGTGACTCATGACACTCAGAGTTGACTACTTCAGTGTAGTCAGTTTTGCTGAAAATATTTATTGATTTTTTTCCCTTAATTATTATTTATTTATTTATCCCCCCCCCCCTCTCTAATGAATACAACCTGAATGTTGTGAGCAGTGCTATATTCTAAATATCTAAGGCCTTACGTAGAGTCCATAAACTTGTGCTGTTTTAAAATCTCTCTCATGACTTGGAGCTCTAACTCTTTACACTGTCTACCTCTGTATCTCTTCCTGCTCTTCCTTGTCTGGTGCAGAGTTTCCTTCCAAGTATTTTTCTTTTTTCAATATTCAGTTCTCAGTAAACTGGCACTGTTCTGCAGAGGCACCGTGCGATAGTCTGGACTGCACGAGCCTCTGCCCTGTGTGATCATGAGACTAGCATCATAACTTTCCGCATTTCCTGAAGTGTTCTGCCAGTGAGCATGGACCAGCCTGTGAGCTTGCTGGAGGTGTGCGTGTATGTGTGTGTGTGTGTGTGTGTACTGTAGGTTTGTTCATCTGCACTGTGATCCATTTCATTTACAATGCCCAATGCGGAGTCCCTTTTCTCATCTGCTACACATGGACTCCAAACCAAGCTGAGGTGTGATGCCAGAAGTGCCCATCAGGGGAAGCAGGCGGTGCTGTTGCAAGGAAGTGAGTGGCGCAAGTTCTGGTGTGGGTATGGCAGAAGAACTGGCACCAGACTTCTTGAGTTCAGGAGAGTTTGCCCCTGTTGGCAGACTTGTGTACATGCATTCCTGCTGCGATGTCTAAAGATGTCAGTCGTGGAAGATGCCAGTGAGACAAACAGCCCAACAGCCCTGCCTGTAAATCAGCACGACAGTCGTTGGCTGTGCTCCAGGTTTCCTCTTAACGCATTATACAGTATGCTCTCTGTATTCCTACCTTATCAAATGCGTATATTACTTCTGTGTGTTAACGTTCTCTTCACCGTCACACTTGACTTGTTGTAACCAATGGATGTAGCCTTTGGCATTGACTATTGGGCCAGATACTGATAGATCTATGTTGCTGCTCTTTGATGAAACTATTGGCAAAGAAGCCTCATTTGCTTTTTGGATTGTAGGCGAAAATTTCAGTTGTCCATCAATTTGGAATCGCCTATCTTGCTAAGTAGCTTTGAAGTTTCTATTGTAGAACATGCCACACACACTGTAGAACAGGTCTTTTTTTTTTTTTAATGTATAACCATATCAGTTAACTTTTCTGTGCGTCATGAAAAATCCTGTCCCTAGTGTCAGGACCAGCATGCGCATCCTGTTTAGAAGTACTTTTGTATTTCTGCAGGTAGAGACAAGCTGATGTAGTTCTGCGTAAGCATCTTTTAAGGGCAACAATAGACATGTTCTCTTACCAGTATCTGGTTCAACGGTCTCACATGTAGTCTTAATGCATGTTTATCAAACATTTGTGTAGGCCCACATATGAATTGATCTCCATGTTCTCATCAGGAACATCAAATGTGTAGTACATTTAGCCTCTGTGTTGGTGACATAGATGTGTGTTCTGCTGTGGAGTTGGAGTGTGTGTGTATGGGGGGGGTGGGTTTTAATCTCCAGGTGTGTATCTGTGTGCTGATTGTGCTTCTCTTACCACAGGGACCCTTGGCCATAGAAGGCGGCTGAGGAGCCCAACAACACTGAAGTTGCAGGTGTGTGTGTGTGTCAGAGTTGGCTTTGCCTCATGACAAAGAACAATGTCAGAACTGTATGAACGTATGCACAATTACTATTAATGCACCACAGAGCTATTTGTGTTGCTTGTATGTTGAGGTTTCAATGTCTATTATCCTTGTGTGTCTTGATTAGTGTAGACAAGTCCTCTGAAGACGCATATGGCTATCAGCAAAGTCATTTGCCACGTGGGTGATACTCTGAGACAGGGAGAGAGTAAATCAGGTAAGTTTAATACTATGCCATTGTTCTAATTTTGTGTTTTGCTTTGGCAAGGTTTACATTTTCTCTTTATTCTCTTCTATCTTGTTCAGACAGATGGGTCCCAGATCCCAGATGGTGACTCTGGACAGATGAGGAGCAGTGTCCCAGAGGCCTCCATTGGTCCTATATTTTCAATAAACTAAAGAAAAGTTAACAGTTTGGTCTTGTTTTCCTTACAGCAACTCTCTTGATTATTAATCAACCTTTTAAACCTGATAAGTCATCATGTATTAGTCATATATACATATAATATTACATTTGCTTGTAGTGAGTATAGTGAGTGTATGGCAATAGTGAGTGTATGGCACAACCTAGTTTAAACAGACAATGGGCACAACAGCATAAAACCTAGAAACTCTGTAAGGAATAAGGTCCACCAAGGTGGAAGCGTTCTAATTGTTCGCTTCCGCCAAGTCCATTATTTCCCTATAACGGGACACCTCGAAGGACGTTATTCTGCTTATCACACGGTAC
>JASCQY010000068.1:13929308-13942192 GCA_030264315.1 Sardinella tawilis
CAGATCTACTTCATAGGTGTCCCGTTATCTAAAATTAATGGACACCTTGTCAACCAATCAGAAAGCAGTATTCCATTTCACCGTGTGATAAAGAATATTAACATGCATTGTTATATTCATTTGTACACTTTATTCCAGTGGAATTGTCAACACCCAGTAGCTTGACACAACTGTACAACATGCATTCATTAACAATACAATTCCTCTATTTGTAGTATATACTTGAATAAAACTTACGATACAAACAATGCAGTTCATTATGGTTCTCTTTTAAAGACACTGTATACATATAGCTAGGTGAGCTATTGGTAATTGTATACAGATGCTATGAAATGACTGAAGTAACGACACCCTATTTTGTATCATGATGGCCTGTGGGAACAACTAGTCATATGACTACAGGGACACTTGCTGGGATGTAGCTACTTATGTGGGTGGAAGGTTGCTGTTAATTCACTTTTATTTGCCCAGGGCATGCATATAGACACAAGAATAGAGAGATACTTTATTAATCTGAACTATTTTCTGAAATTGATCTGAATGTACATAAGACTTAGAACTTGAGTTCATCGATTGATGAAGCAAACAAAAAAAAAAAAAGCTAAACAGTGATCAAATTCAGTCATGGAGAAATGTGAGCAAAAATAATTCCTCAATAGTTAAATTTGTGGTGAGGATGACGGTCACTAGTTGCATTCATTGGGGTAACCTGGCAGCTGCTTGTTGTGTGTTTGAGGTCGTGGCTCCATGTTTCCTCTTGTTTGATCACTCTTGTATCCAATTGCCAGGCTGTCAGGCTTGGCATCGGTTCAGCCACAGCTGGCACAAAGGCAGCTATCAGAAGAGTTGCAGGTGCCAAGTTCTTGAGTCGGGTTCCTTTTACCTGACCTGCAGCACACCTGAGCACTGCCCTGGTAATGGATTGGTTTGCAAATAGATCCAACGACCCACATAACAATCTACATTAGAGTAAACAAAAACTCAGGTTGATGAACACTGGTTGAGCTCATAACTAAAGTGTCCCCTGTGAAAAGAGCAGGTCTCACAAAAGAGAACCAAAGCCACAAAAAGCTCATCACACTTGGATGTCTGAGTTTGATTCGTTTCATGTTTTGTTACATCTTTACTACAAACATTCACACCTTAAAACATCACAGTCCTTTCTGGTCATGCTTGCACAATTTCATGAGGTTTAAGTTCAGTCTGATTAGCCAGACAGTGGCCCAGAGGCCAGCCAACAATGAGCCCAACACAGGATGTGTTTAAGTGTATGTGTATCATGTATCCATGGCACTGTCTTCCTGTGGCTACACTCATCCTGCAGATGCCACACATGGCCTGCCCAGTGTAAGATGACCTTAGTCTGGGAGGTAGTGGGAGCAGTGAGCAGAGGACAGTCTCGGGAAGAAAGAAGAAAAGGGAGTGGAAGAATGATAAAAATAAGTTGAAAGTTGAAGCAAGGTTAGGGGTAAGGATTCAAGCACCCAAAGGAGTGCTTGATAGAGAGGTATAGGGCAAAGAGATGTTGGGAATTCTCAATGGGTTGAGATGCAACTGCATATTTAATGCTCATGAATTATTGAGGCCTTCACTTGTCCACCAGTTCCAGAGGGACTGCACATGCGTGTACACACGCGGACACATACATACACCCTCATGTTTGTGGACTGTTGTTCAGTGTAGTCATGAGTACCAGACGATCCGTTCTGGAGACGGAAATTGTGAGGCACCAACGGACTCTTCAACTTAGCCGGGCTCGAGCACGCTCGTACCTGCTATCCCGATCCTTGCCTCCTCTGCAACCTGCCAGTGCTCCGCGGATCAGGGACACAGTCTACCTCCCTACCTTGGCTTCTCACAAACCCTCGGTAAAGAGTCTGGATGCCCCCTCAGTATCACTCAGGTAAGAGGACACCTGAACCACTGGGACTGCCAGCCTCATCGGCTTGTTTAAGTAAGTGAATATTAAGAGTACTGGGGGGTATTCCAAGAATGTCCTTAAGTGATGAACCTGGCTAAATTAACCTACAGAAAGTGGTAAACCTGCAAATAGGGTAGCCTGCTGGCATCTTTTAGTTACAAGAATGGGCTAACTCAACCTGGTTCACTACTGAACCACCTTCTTGGAATACCCCCATGAAGACTGAAGCAAATCTCAAGGCATGTGTAATGGTAGCTGTGTATTATCCTTTGGCTGTCTACAGTGATCTGACCTTGATTGGTTGGTGCCGTTGGTAAGTTCCATTGTAAGCTTTCCTAGAAAAAGTTTTAAATCCCTATCCCAACCCAAAGGGAACTCTTGGCTGAAGTCTTTGCTGATGTGTGAACCTTTAAAGGAGTTATTTCCTCCTTTTAAAGGAAGGATTAATTTAATGGAAGAAGAAACTCCTGTAACCCGATGTAACATTTGATAAGAGTACCTGTGAGTAATGTCTTCTAAATAGTCTTCACTAGGGTTCAGTAGTCTAGACCACAGAAATCTCTGCAGTCAGATGATACATCCTTGTTTTGAGTACCAAACAATATGCCTTTACAGTTCTTTGAAGATATCCCAGAGGAATCATATTTAGCAGGGTGTCGTATCCACAGGGAAGTCATAAAGGCCTAAACTTAGCAGTGTTTTGTGCTTTCAAGTCATTTTTGTTGTATTTTACTCTTTACTTTTGAGGCTTTAGAACAGGGGTGGGCAAACTAAGGCCCAGGGGCCACATGCGGCCCTCTGCTCTGTTTCATGCGGCCCGCCATGAAGTTAAAAAAATAAAATTGAATGTGGCCTGTTGTTATATTAACCTAATATTATACATCCATTACACAGCATTGTTTCAGAATTGATGTGCCATGTTTGTTAATAGCGTCATCAGTGTACTTTTGGGAACTAAAGTGGATTTTTTCTAAGGAAACCTCACTTTTTCATTGCTTAATCATAGCATATAAACTAGCCAGTCTTAGCTTGTCAAACAATGCTATTTACTGCTTTTTTTTCTTAATATATGTTTACTGTTAATATATTTTATTTACTGCTTTTTACATTATAAAGAAATGCAACGAATATGACGTAGAATTGAGTTCAGCCTTTTGGCCCGGCCCTCCACAGTATTTTCTGTTTATCATGTGGCCCCATGGAAAAAATAATTGCCCACCCCTGCTTTCGAAGATGCATGCAAAGGTCTTCACATTCCTGGCACAAGTTTCATAGGAACCACAGGCATTGTTGCTTATTAACTAGACATTTTTCTGCTTCTTCTGTGGAAATTTTCAGGAGAACTCATTGTCTGTGTTCTCAAACATTGCTGAGTGACCATGTTGATATACTATTTTATAGTTTCTTCTTGGACATTTACGTAGTTACTGTGTTTGTGTAAATGAGTTTTGTGTGAATGCAGGTTATCAGAGGAGCATTCTCTGAATGATACACACATTATGTGTTTGAAGCTATTTTTCATTACTGCTCTGTTTTAGCAAACCTCACATTGTCAAATATCTGTTTACATAACCTCTATTGATGGCTAGTATAACTACAAATACAAAGTGAACGAAAACAAACACTTGATTATAAGCAGCTGGCAGATTGTTTTCCTCACTTGTGTTTTCCCCACTCACCTAATCCAAGAAAATGCATTCTGTCCTGTGAACAGTATCAGCGAACCATCTCTCTTCACCTCAGAGCCCAAGGTTAACCAGCCTGATAGGTTTCCACACAGACGTCGCCCCCCTCCCCGTAAACGTACACCTCAGCTGCCACTCTGCAGGTTATGTGATCCAGATGGGAGGAGTCAGAGCTGCAAACCCACCTATACCCACTTCTCTTATCCAATCAGACCAGCCGTGAAGCTGTCCCCAACTCCATCCCGCAGCCAGTCAACATCTGCCAGTCAGCTGGGCGTTCGGCGGCTGGTGCTTGCGTCCCCTCTCCCCTTAGACATGCAACAGGGGGCTTTATCCGTGCGGGGAACCCCCTGCCTGCCCCCTCAGCCCTCCCCTCCTCTTCAGCCTGCGCAGGGCCGTGCCCAGCTCCATGTTTTCCTCCCCACGGAGACGGTCTCTTCAGAGGAGGTGGACAGCGAATCGGTGGATGAGGGTTTTATGGACGAGCTGGACAATAAGGTCACCTCTCTGAGAATTCATCAAGGGACTCCAAAAACACCAGTGCAATGAAAGCATTTGTCTGTTAACGAGGCAAACAAACAGCAGTGAATCTCATTTAAACACACTTACACACCTGAGGCATACTGTATGACTCAGAAAACCCTTTGCCCATTTTTACACCTTGAATTAGTCATAGATATACTAAACAACTTGCACAGAGGATCAGCCTGTCGGTAAGGAGTTCAAGCCAGACACTGTGTGATGACAATGATGAGCATGTGGGTGCAGGGTGTCAGGTGTTTGTCTTTCAAAACAGCTTACATTTCGAGATGGTCAGTATTCCTCTCTAACATGGTCACTGCACTCTTAATTTAGAATTTTGCTATTACCGTGAAAATTGTCAATCAATACCTGCTTTTTGTTCGGTGTTAAATGGTATTCAGGGTTAATTTTGATGGCTTTGTGTTTAATGTGTGTTACAGTGTTGAGTTAGTCTAACTTAATCTTCGAAGTATCTGACATCTGACTGCATATATTTATATGGATTTTAGACCTAGGCCTTTATGACCTTATAGACCTAACGCTATTGACTACTGTTTAAGATACAGGGCTTTTTTTGCAAACATGTGAAATTCTAAAATAAACAGATAAAATAAATCTATGTGACTAAAAAGGTCCTCTGGACCAGTTATGTAAATACTGTATTTTCTTGGCAACTTAGACATCCGGCACACAAATTGACTGGCACACTGTGCATGGTCATGGAAAACCTGAAAGTCATTGAGTCTTATACTCCACTGTTCATACCTGTAAATTTAATGAAATTTAGTAAATTCAATAAAGATTTCACAACCATTCACAAATGGTTTATGTTGTCGTATGTTTTTAATATGCCACAGAATTTGATCATTACCTTTACCTTTATCACAAATGTTATGATTAGCCACAATACACAATATGCACAGTCCACAAGTATACCGGTAACACTAGTAGGTCACAAATAGGTCACAGAAGGTAACATAACGTCACGTTAAGGTTTTGAGATTGTGTCCATTATGGGAATGCATACAGACAGGACACAATTCACATTACAAAGAATAACAGAAATTAGAGCTGTGTATTCTGATGGTCTCCTCACCAGAAATGTACAGGGACAGGGAGCTGTCAACTGACGGAGCATGTCTGTGCAATGAAGTGAAATACTATGAAGGTTTGCGATGCCAGCATGGTACCACAGAAAAATACAGCTATGGACAGACTGCCAGGCCAGCTATAGCTCTGGAGGTAGTCTCACTGAAACTGAAGTTCTGAGCCACATCTCTGTAGATGCTGCAGTGTAGCATCTCTGTAGCCTGGGCTCGCCCATTCCGTGACGTTATCAGCCATGCTCGCGGCCTCGCATGGTCTGGCCAAGCATAGTATTCACAGGTTTCGGATTCCGGCAAACACGGGAACTCCACCAGCAGACTGAGACATTTGAGGGGGGCAGGTGCTTCAAATGAACCACGCACTTTTTTATATTTGAGAACCAGGTTTTGTATTATGCTTGGCCAGACCCAAAGCTAAGTTAGCATTGGTATTGTTGTGTCAACCAGGCTAGCATCTCTGTGCATTTCCAACGCCATGAGGTCTTTAATCAGTACCAGAATTTATCTGCAGTTTTCTCTTGCAAAAAAATTAGTAGTATGCATTTTAGACCTCTTAAATATAGGAAAATATTATATGCCGGCAGTTACAATTAGGTCTTGATATTTAATGTGAAGTTTTAGTGCCTGATCATTATTTTCGGTGTGGAATCTAAATGAAATTCCAAATCCCATAGAGTAGTTCCTAACACATGTTTTACATGCATTTTTTATTGACTTTTCTTAATTTTTTTCTGCTGGTGAGGATGTGGTCTTAATATCATTCATATTGATCTAAAAAAGAAATTCTTAAATTTCTTTTTAAAATACTTTAAAATCTTAAATTTCTCTGCTGCATAAACATCAGTCAGTGCAACTTACATCAGAAAGACAGACCAGCTGATATGCCAGCTATTGGCCTGTGTGTGTGTGTGTGTGTGTGTGTGTGTGTATGAGCGCGCGCGAGAGAGAGTTGTAGTAGCACTAGTAGCACAACCAAGGTATGGTGCAACCCAACATTACTGCAGGGATGGTTAGGGGAGGTTGACATGCCTCACCGCTGGGGGCAACAACAGTGGCAGTCCTTCCAAATAAAATCCATGAGGACTGACAGTTTGCGACGCACCATCCCTAACTACAGGGAACAGTAAAGAGGAAGATTGTAAGTCCAGATTTACAGGTATTGAGAGTGTTTCTGGGATACAAGGATCCCAGCATTCTGAAACCTTAGGTTTCTAAGTGGGTGGTTAGGGACAAGTAGCCTAGCCTAAGTCTTATGGGCCTGTTTGTTGGAGCAGGGCCATTGAAGGTTTTAGGAGTATTTAAAAGTTTTTCTTTTCAGTTTACCAAATCAAGAAAGAATCACTGGTGGGTCCATAACACTTTTGGAGAATGTTCAGGTAAGCACGCAAGGTGCTTAGGGGCTTCACAGGAAAAGTGGGCGACCCAAATGTAGGCCTGTACCACAACGCATGCGCGAAAGCATATGTATCTCTGTGTTGAGGATTTTAGATAGCCTATGACTTGTGGTGGGGATAATTTCAAAAAGATTTCAAAATACACTGTAACTGTGTAATATTAATTTGCGACATTTGGAAATCACTAGTCCAAGTGCACTTCACGTCAACAGTTCAATTTGTTTCAGTTGTGTGCCGCCTGCTGGTGGATAGGAGGGGTGCATGGTGCGGAAGTAGCTGAGCGAAGTATGCAGACCTTCCACTAGCAACATTGACTAGCGTTGGTACCTTTTGTCCAATGCAGTGTGCTGTTTTGTTGCCAATTGTGTGGATTAACATTGCAGAAATAGGCCTATATAAAACATTGGAAGTTGTCGTGAAGAAGTCATTTTAACGGTAAGTAATGTAGTGAAGAATTGCAGTGGAGGAAACGCATTGTTTACAGTTCGACAATGCATGGCTAATAATGGTAGCAAAACATGCACGTTCCCTGGGGTTAACTCGGCACTGAGGTGAAAACCATGGGCTTCAAGAAGTGCATATCACGTGTAGTGCATTTGCCTATATTTACATGCATCTTATGATTTTCTGTCGGAATGTTATTGCTGTTGGCTGAAATGGGGACTGTTAACTTTGGTTGTAATTAACTTGGTATCGGACTAAGCACTGTGGTTTCGTGTGTAGTTCATAGAAAGTTTCCATCAGATTAAATGTATCGTTTCTTGGAGGGTTGCTAACACTTTGGATGTGCCCTTGTAGTTTCAGCATCACTGTGTTTGGTCATGGAAAAGAAATGCAATGTCCCAAACATGCTAGCTGGCTAAAGTGGTCATGATTTTACAGACTCGCCAGCCATTGCAGGCTAGGTTAATCGAAGCACTAATCTTTTCACCGCAAGACATGAATTTGCTGACTTTAGAGTCAATTTATCATCACTTGTTAAAACATGTACAAGTTTTAGGGTGACGTGTTGCACTTTGCACTAATTCACTTATCGCAAAGCCAAATTTTCTTCCTTCTGCTTCTCCAGTATTTCGCGCCATGACGGTGTTCTATTGGAGGGAACATTAGGGGGCGCTCTGACTTTTGCAGAGAGAAACTAGCTGAACTTTCACACAACAACTTTGAAACACCCCTTCCAAAATCTTGTGGACTGTATTGTGTTATCTGGCCCTTGTCTTTGCTCCGTACTACAAATGATAACCGCAACTGTGTTACTCCCACAGCTCGCTGTGAGCCTGGCAGAGCTATGGATGGGATTGCAAGTCTGACAACTGAAGAGCAGAGCAGCAGTGGAGATGGAAATGAGCTTAGTACCCCAGACTCCAGAGAGACAACGACCAGAGATGGCGCAAACAGTGAAAGTACTACTGGAGAACCTGTCAACAGAGGTCCATCTGAAGAGGATGATAAAAGTACAGAGACCCCTTGTGGAGATGATCCGAATGTAAATGGAACCTCTAAAGGTGAGAGTGGCGATAACGGGACAATCTGCACGGACGCTGATAGCGTCAGTGGAGAGGTAGCAAATGGTGACTCGGCAGCCCCCGCTGAGGTTAAACCCAGCACAGGGGTAAGCTCCTCTCAGCCTGGAGAGCCTCTCAGCTCTGGAGACAGCCCTGTACCACAGGAGGCAGCTGGCGATGGTGATGGCACGCCAGAGCCTCAGCCACCCACCCCCTCCACAGAACCGAAGCCTGTAGCTGGGGCAGAGGAGCTCAGGCAGGAGGAGACGGGGACTGAGGCTATGGAAGTAGAGGAAGGACAAGATTCCCAGGGCAAAGGATCCAGCGAGGATGCTGAGACTGTGGAAGGGAGCAAAGAGGGACCAGAGCAGGTTATGGAGGAGGAAGGGCAGAAGGAGCTCGCCGAAGTGGGAAGCACCACTGAAGGGACCACTGAAAGATCGGAGGAGGGTGTGGGTGATATGGAGGTAGACGGGCACTCAGAAGACGCCGTATCAGGGGTGCTGGAGGTGCCGGTGATCAGTGAGGTTAAGGAAGAAGTCAGCATGGACTCTGAACCCAGCAGGTCCATGGAAGAGGTAGGAGAGGACACGAACGTCTCTGGCGGCCTGGACATGGGCGTGGACATGGAGATGAGCACTGGAGCTTTGGACATGGGTGTGGACACGGTGAGCACCTCCTCCCACTCGGAGGCGTCCTCCGAGAGGCCGAGCGTGCAAAGCATCAAAATCACCAGTGTGTCCACAGAGACGGACAACGAGGATCTGGACATGGGAGTGGAGACGGTGATGGAGGACACTGCAGAGTCAACGTCAGACGTGAAGGGCAACACAAAGAGCTCCGACTCAGGCACGTACAGTTGCAGATAGCACAAAGATGCTAATTATGTCACATTTAGTGCATGGGGGGGGGTACTTAGCCCAGTGAATGTGATTGATAAGATGCCCTCTCTTATACTGAAGCTGTTTGGAGTGCAATTGTGTTCAATATCTTAGTGCATCTACTGTATGTGCAGGCGTCAGTACTGTGGGTCTCTCCAGTGGGCTGTAAGAGCTTCCAGGGATACCTTACGACTGAGGGTGTTGAGAATGTGGTTGGCGCAGTAAAAGAGGTTTTAATCCCTTCTTTCTCTCTCTCTCATTTAGATGTCACTGCTAGCCGTCCTGAGATTAAATCAGCTACTGAACTGAAGGAGGAGATTGACACCTCCAACGCATCCAGGGACAGCTCAGACAGCTCCCGTAAGTAACAGTGAGAGCTCTCACCTGCCATGTGCCTTATGACGCACCATACTTCAGTTCATAAGCGTACGTTTGTCCGTCTGACCGAATGCTGTCTGGTTGTTGTGCAGAGACTTCCACCCCAGCCAACCCTGAAACCAGCGCACTAGATGCAGGATCTCAGGTAAAATGGTGTTCTGTGTGGTTCAAGTTGCCTTTGATATGCCCAAGGGGCAATTTGTTATGAGGCCAACAGGAAATACACTCACTAACAGCAACAAAATATGATAAAAATGCATACTTAAGTGTAGTTGAAGTAGTGGACATGCTCCTGATTAGTATGTGTGATGACGTAGAGCTGCCATTTTGTGCATTTCACAGGACGGGGCACCCGAATCAGAGCTGAACCTGTGCATCAAGGACGAGCCCCAGGACGAGGGCTATGATCGGGCCCTCGCACCCTTCAACACAGAGGGCATCAAGGATGAGCCCTACTCAGCAGAGGTACAGCAGCACAGTCAGGCTTTTGAAACAACACAATCTCTCTCAAATAGGGCACAGAAATGTGTTTAATTCTCATTTTGATGTGTTTTTTTTTTTTTTTTTTGCATTTTTAGGAGTTTGGTCAGCAGAAATTGTCTGAGGAGTTTAAGATCAGTGCGGTGTTCTCTGTGGGACAGACAGCTGGAGTTACTGGTCAGTTGCACTTCCAGTACTCACCAATCCCCTCACAAATATGTTCAATGATCCAAACCCTACCAAAGTCAATCGCCTCTCTCTCTCTCTCTCTCTCTCTCTCTCCTGCCCTCCATTCACACTACATTCTCTTCTCTCTCTTCCTCTGGAAGCTACCAAAGCGGATGGGCCTGTCCCAGCGGCGGCCGCCAAGCCGGCGGCTCCTGCAGCGGCGGCATCGCCGGGGCAGCTGCCCGCGGCCAGCACCATGTGTGTGGTGTGCTCGGGCTGCCAGAAGGTTCTGCTGAAGGGCCAGACGGCGTACCAGCGCAAGGGCTCGCCTCAGCTCTACTGCTCCACCACCTGCCTCACTGGCTCCACCCGCACCGTCATCAAACCGGCCACAAAGAGGACCTGCCACTTCTGCTTCAAGTGAGCCATGGGTCATCTTTACATCACATCAGTAGAACAGGAGACCTGGGGGAGGCGTTTCCCAAAACCATAGTTGCTAACCAGTTAGAAACGTAGTTGGTGGGCAATTTGGGAAATTGCATTGCAAACCAACAAAGTAGCTAACTTAGTTAGCCACTATGGTTTTGGGAAACGCATCCCAGGTCAGGCGACAGTAGGAGAAGTCAGGAAGGGAGTTTTATTTACAGTGAATATGATGCATATCAAAGGAGAGATCTTTATCCCATCCTGAAGTGATCCTTAGTCCTGGTGAACAAGAGCTCTGTCAGCCCTCAATGGACGGACTTAGACACACAACACACTAGTGATTTGTATTCAGTTTGCATGGACCTCTTCCTCTTCCAGGGTCATCTATAACCCAAAAGATGTGATCATTGCCCCTGTGGACAAAGCCGGCGCAGTGAAGGACTTCTGCAGCCAGAAGTGCCTCTCGTCCTTCAACTTCAAACGGGACAGTGTTGTGAGCGCACCTGCGGCGGCCAAACCCGTCCCGTCCGTCGTCACCTTGGCTTCCCAAGTGTCCGCTCCTATTCCCCTGCAGGAACTCAAAGCACGCTGCAGCACCTGCCAGAAAGTGGTGGTGGTAAGTTCTGTCCGACACGGCTCCCTTTCTTCACAACCTTACAGGTGCAGTCTTTGTCTGGGGGGAAAAAGGGCTTGGTATATGAATTGAGCAGTCGATTGCCCAAATGTGCAGCCCTTACTGATTTGCTCCTGATGCAGCACTGAAATACCACTGCTACTGTATGGTGGTTGGCTTGGGCCAAGTCCCATGAACAGTCATAGCTGCTAACATTGTCCTGATTGCTACAGAATATGAGTGAGGCTTTGCTGAAATCGATTTTCCTAAAACAGTTTCATGAAAACCACGCCCAGGGCTCCCTGAGAAGCTCCATCTATTGTTTTCTTTTGTTTGGGAGACAGACAGGCTAATCCCACTTTATCTCCAGTTCATGTAACCAGGGTTGTGCAAGAAGACATTTAGATCATGAGGACATATCGGCTGAAAGTTCCAAAACGTTGTTAAACGCATTACTTAGCATTAGCATTACTGACCGTTCCCCTATTAAGGTCGCACTTTCCTCTGCCCCCTTCTGTTGGATGTAGACGAAGCACGAGGTGAACTACATGGGCGCGGTGCACAGGCTGTGCAGCGACGAGTGCTTCTCGCGCTTCCGCACCTCCAACAAGCTGAACATGAACTGCTGCGCCCACTGCGGCAGCTTCTGCCACGAACCGGGCAACACGCTGCAGATCGACCGCATCAGCAAGAAGTTCTGCAGCCAGTCCTGCATCACTGCCTATCGCAAGGTACTGTACGCCCTCCAGCTCACCCTACACCTTTTGGGTCTGTCACAAGCGGAGACATTTTTTATTCTTGTATTCTACCATCGACCTTTAGCTCTCTTCCAACCGGCACATATATAGATATAAAAGTGTTATTTGTGAATGTCTGTGCAGGTAAAATAAACATTTGAGCTCCAACCGTATTAATAAAGAAACATTCACATAGATGATTATCTAAGGCCACCCAGCACTCCTTTAGTGTCAAAGTACTGCAAAATGGTTGAAATGTTCACCACTAAACCTAGTGTCTTCTGTTTGTGCTCTCTTGAAGAAGAGTCTGACGAACGTGCCGTGCGCGATGTGCAAGGTCTTGCGGCCCTCCTCGGACATGCTCGAAGGCGTGGACAGCAAGGGCAAGACCGAGCTCTTCTGCTCGGCCACTTGTGTGACGGCGCACAGAGTCCACACCGTCAGCTCTGCAGGTAAACACCCCGCGTTCACATCACACACACACACACACACACACACACACACACACACACACACACACACACACACCACTGTACTGTATGGGCACGTATACCCCTACCCATAGAGGGGCGGCCAAATCACCTGCACGCACTCCTCTCTTCTCTTCCCCAGGGGCCTCGCTGCCATGCGACAAGTGTGGCGTCACCGCAGTGCCGCAGTACCACCTCGCCATGTCCGACGGATCCATCCGCAACTTCTGCACCTTCAACTGCGTTGTCAGTTTTCAGGTTGGTTTACAGCAACAGCTTGCACTTGTTATACAGTACACTTGTCTTATATTCTGTGGTGGTGTTCCTCTCTGTCTGCATGCAACATGGAATTGTTGAAAATAAGTTTCAGGGCTTGTTTACGCGTATCTATATTATATCTATTGTTTACACGTAAACGAGTTTTAGCCACCTCAAACGGTCTCCGAAGTGGAGATTTTTCAAAACGCTGTTAATTCAAGATTCCACTGGATATGTGTAAACACATTTAAAAAAATAAAACAGATAAAAAAAATATCAGTTTATAAGAATGTCTAGATACGTGTGGAAAGACCCTCGAGTGACTTACTTAAATGGTTCA
>JASCQY010000068.1:14013714-14040279 GCA_030264315.1 Sardinella tawilis
GTGTGTGTGTGTGTGTGCGTGTGTGTGTGTGTGTGTGCGTGTGTGTGTGTGTGTGTGTGTGTGTGTGTGTGTGTGTGCTCAGATCACCATCTCAAAGGGCGAGGAGTGTGTGTTGGAGGACAACTCTCAGCGCACCAAGTGGAAGGTGATCAGCCCCAGTGGAAATGAGGCCATGGTGCCGTCTGTGTGTTTCACCGTCCCACCACCCAACCAGGAGGCCATCGATATCGCTGGCCGGTAAGTACACATCCCTGGCGCACATACGCACGCTCGCGCACACACACACACACACGCACACACGCACACACACACACACACACACACACACACACACACACACACACATCGAATCAAAAACACCAACCCATGTAATTCAGAGGTACAAATACATTTATCACATTTGTATACATCCTGAATCACAAAAAAGGTAAGCTATATAAATGCACAGACTAACGGTACACATTAGTCATTACAGCACATGCAGGCACACACAAACACACACACACACACACAAACACACACACACACACACACAAACACACACACACACGCAAGCGTAACACAGGTATAAGTACATTTATCACATTTACATCCTGAATCACACCGAAGCACAGAATCACCACACAAATACACAGATTTACGTTAGCCATTAAACCCTGCCGTATGTTCAGCTAGAGATAAAGGCCACACACACACACACACACACACACACACACACACACACACACACACACACACAGCCTGAATAACAAGCCCTACTCTGTCCCCTCAGTATGGAGCAGCTGTACCAGAATGTGATGTCTCTGTGGCATCAGCTGCATGTGAACATGAAGAGCGTGGTCTCCTGGCACTACCTCCAGAAGGACATCAGGAACGTCTCCTCGTGGAGCCTGGACACGGTGAGGGATGAACACGGCCTCTGCCTCTGTCCTCCACCTGTGCTCACTTCTCCAGTCCCCAGGCCTCATGTCTTTTTGCCAGACAGTTATCACACCATTGGTTATACTTTGGATGGGACAGCGTCTATGGCTGCTGGACCTGTAAACTAATCTAAAGAGTTCTGATGGACAGATGTCCATTTTAAGAAATATGCAAAAGTGAAGTTGTTTAAAAAAAATTATTTTGGAGTAGTCGCTATCAAACTGCAATTTGCATATCATTATCAAGCCAAAACAATCCATTTGGGGAAGGACTGATAGTAAAGTTGATCAAAATTGTATAAATGCATTTCTGTAAATTGATTGCAAATGGACTTTATTCATGTTGATTGGAGCACTGAGCATTGCTTGTCCTGACTCTTTATATAAAAATGTGGAAATCTTTTTGTGGTGCTACTGCTACTTCAAGACTCTCATTCACACACACACACACACACACACACACACACACACACTCACTCTCACACACACACTCACACATACACATACTTATTTCCGAAACTCCATCTCACCACCTGTCCCGGTCTCCTCAGGTGCGCTCCCTGGCCCCAGCGGAGCGTCAGCAGGCCTTGGACAACCTGGACTCCCACATGGGAGACTTCCTGTCCGACAGCAAGGAGAGCACGCTCTTCACCCCTTCAGAGAGGCGCGAGCTCGAGAGGGAGGTCGACGACTGCAGGAAGCACTGCCAATCACTGTTTGTCTCCATGGAGACAGGTAAATAGATAGGCTACGGCCAACGCACATCTCCCTTTTTTGATTTATTTAATCATTTGATTCACAGGTTTCGATTAACATCTTTGCTTTCTCTACTTTTTTTCTTCCCCCCTCTCTCTCTCTCTTTCTCTCTCTGTCTCTCTCAGTTGAGAAGGATGAGTCTATCTCTCGCTCCTACCTGTCGGAGCTGCAGAGCATCAAGTCTCACCTGGAGGAGGCGGAGCAGAGGCTGATGCGAGGCATGCAGACCCCGCCCCCCAGCAACCTGAGTGGAGACTTGGAGGATAACACACTACAGATCGCAGAGCAGGAGGTTAGCGCTGCTCCACTCTCCCCCCTGCTGGACAAACACTAGAATAGCACCCTGAGTGCACTAAGCATGGAGCATTAGGCCTTAGTGCCCTACAAATCTCTCTTCTCTATTTCTTTTGAACAAAATTCTCCATTCAGTCTTGCACAAGGTGTTCATTGATATTAATAAACTAAGGAAAGCTGATGCACTGATTTTCTAAGAAAATATGTTGAAAATCTTAAAGCTTGATCAAGAATTTTTTATTCAACTGCCTATACTGGTTTATAATGATTCTAGCTTTGTGTGACCTGCATGTAATGCTATTGGTTGTTTCATGTCTTTTCTTGTGTTTGAACCAAATGTGTGTGAAGCGTCTCTGCAGTGTTTAAGCATGTGTGTGTGTCTGTCGCTAGAAGCTGCAGCAGGATCTATCCGGTCTGCGCTCCAACCTGGGCGAGGTGTCCCGCCGCTGCGTGAGCTTCTTCGAGGAGAAGCCGTCCTCGTCGTCCGTCCCCATCCTCCGCTCCGAGCTCAACCTGGCCGTGGAGCAGATCGACCGGCTCCACTCCCTCTCCTCTGTCTACCTGCACAAGTCAGTCCCCACTTCTCCTCCTCCTCCTCCTCCTCTCTATCCCTCTATTTCTTGCTCTCCTTCTTTGTTCTTCTTTCTCAATACTGTATATGTCTGACCTCCTGTTTTATTTTTTTTTTGCTAATTAATTTTATGTCCTGCCATAAAGTTGGTCTTCCCGGCTCTCCTAATGTGATATATATCACTCCTGTGTGTCCTATTGGCAGGCTGAAGACAGTCGATGTGTTGATGCGTAGCCTGCAGACAGCAGAGTCTCTGGTCAGGAAGTACGAGGGCCGTCTGAGTGAGGAGGACTCTGTTCCTGCAGACACACACGCCATACAGGCACTGAGAGAACAGCTCCAGGTGAGGCACACTAGCACACACTCACTGGGACCATACCTTACTGCAGGAATACTGCACACACACACACACACACACTCACACACACACACACACACACACACACAGAAGCACGCACACACTCTCTCTCTCTCTAACACACATGCAACCATTCTATGTTTTGTCACTCTCTCTCTTTCTTTCACTCACTCACATGCATGCACACACACACACACACACTCACACACACACACACACACACACACACACACGCACACACACGCACACACAAATCTCAGGTACACAGCATGTCCATATGCACCGGTGTGAGTGCTGATCCTTGTCTCCTCCCCCCTATCAGGGCTGGCAGAGGGAGTGGGCGGAGCAGGAGCCGGTGTTCGACGCTCTCAGGAGCGAGGTGCAGCGGGCGCGGGAGGCCGGCGAGCAGCTCAGCCAGCTGCACCCCGACCGCAGCCCGGAGCTGGAGCGCTGCCAGGAGAGGGCCGGCCAGCTCAACGAGCGCTGGAACGGCGTCCGCAGACAGATGGAGACGCGGTGAGCACGGAGGAGAGAGGACGAAGAGCATAGATCACAGCACAGATAGCACTGGCAGTGGCCAGCAGTGCCACTCTAGCGAGTTAGCCATACTCGCTAATGTTACTTACATTAGTAGACGCTACTAATGCATGCTATAACCTTATAATGCATGCTACCACCATATGGCTCTGATATTAAGAAATGTTGCATTTTGGGTGATTAGTTATTCGCTAGTGTTGATTAACGAGAGACATCAGTTCACCATCAGTTATATGAAAGTTCTGCATGTCAAACTGACTGGTATGACTAATCTTGCCGTCTGTCCCAGCCTATCCGTGTTAACGTGTGTGTGTGTGTGTTCTTGTGGTGGTGGTGTGGCAGGCAAGTGGAGCTGGAGGCGGTGGGCTCCGTGCTGCAGCAGTACAGGCAGGGCCACTCCAGCCTCATCCGCTGGATAGAGGAGACCACGGAGCGGCAGGAGAACACGCACCCCGGACAGACGGACAGCAAGGCCCTCTCCGAGCAGCTCGCACAGCAGACGGTGAGGACGCACTGAGCGCACCGCATGTGCATGTACTGGATGTGGAGGTCTAGAAGTTTCTCTCCCAAAAATTGTGTTCATTTCAGCCACGTATACTCCTGTTTTCTGCATAAATGAATACGTCAGGCTAGACTGTAGATCGTTTCATCCATATTTGTCGGCATGAAGTGAACACACAAAACAGAAAATGGGGAATGTGTGCATACAGTACAGCGCTCTTTCATCCAGTGGCTATTTCATGTCCTGAGCTGGGCAGGTCTTGGCAGGGAGGGTGAAACTGGCACAGTGTTTCTGGCTGACTAACCTGAGTTCACTCGTGACATTTGTGGCGGTCAGTAGATTTAGAGGGTTTACCCCATAGTACTACTCTGGAGGATTTGGCCTTTGAACCTGAACGTGATGGAGTAGAGACAGCGAGAGCCAAAGGGGTTTTTGCTGACAGAATGGCTGCCTGCACATGGGCTAAATGAGCATTTCCTAGCTACTGCATAGATAGCCCATGTGACTGACAGAGGGGAGAATAGATGAGTTCTCTTATTATGTGTGCCATCAGTGTTATGGAATGAGTCCTGTAAGATGCAGTGACTTGATGGGTAATCAGAAGCATATTCAGGCTTCAGGCTCTCTGAAGGACACATCTAGTCTCCCTCTGAACCAAATGTTTCCTTTTTTTTTTCTTTTCTTGTCTCTCCCCAGGCACTGGTGGCTGAGATTGAAAGGAACCAGACCAAACTGGATGAGTGTCAGACACATTCAAAGCAGTACTGCACAGCCGTCAAGGTGGGTCCTCCGTGCAGCATCTGGCAGTGTGGTTTTGTTATTGGCTCCAGTGTGTTGGCGGTAGATAAAATGCACAGTAGGTGGATGTTTCATCAAATGCAGGAAAATGCTAAATTGAGTATGAGCATGTGTTTTTTTTCCGATGTAAGCTGAATATGAGTCAGTATCATATCAGCACCCTCTAGGTACAGTCCTGCACAGGAAAATTAGATTAAGCGAGGCTTTTTTCCATTGGCTGTGGTTTTTCCAAACCTGGAAGTAAGTTTTTTGCGTCTCCACCAGGACTATGAGCTGCAGCTAATGACATTCAGAGCGTTTGTGGAGTCGACCCAGAAGACCCCAGTGAAGAGGAGGAGGATGCACTCTTCATCAGACACCATCACACAGGAGGTGAGAGTGGGCTGTCAAGATAGTCACAGCATATACATGTATGTCCAGTACATAAAGACTTGAAGCAGTGAAGGCATATTACTTAGAATAAACAAGATTGCTTTATAATGACTCTGGTGAGCCATTTGGAGGTGATTTTGTTTAAAAACTTTGTTAGTGCGTGACTGTGTGTATGTACGTGTTCGGTGCGTCACCTTCCATATCATGTGACTTTACAGTTCATGGACCTCCGCACTCGCTACACAGCTCTGGTTACCTTGACAACGCAACATGTGAAATACATAAGCGATGCCCTGCGGAGACTGGAGGAGGAAGAGGTGAGATCACTGCACATTGGGGATAGCATAAGCACAAGCCAGTGTCACACGGAAATGCAGTTTTCAGATTGACATGATCAGTCCATCGATAACAAAAATTGAGGCATTAATTACAGTATTAATATGTAATGTTTATAAAGTCCAACGCACACAAATTCCTGTTGATCCGTAGATGTTAGGGATGAGTGTTACACTAAAATGCTTCCCTCATTGCACTCAAGTGTGTCCCACTAAAATCCTTCCCCCCGTGTGCCCTGCAGAAAGAGGTGGAGGAGGAGCGGCAGGCGCGAGTGGGCCAGGTGTCGGAGCTGCTGGGTTGGGTCAAAGGCATCCAGGAGCGAGCGCAGGGGGTTGGCAGGTCACGTGACCAGGACCCTAAATCTGTCGAGTCATCACTGGCGGCGCAGCAGGTACAGTACATGTTGCCCTGTGTGGGACAGAGGAAGTGGGATTGTTTCTCTCGATGCAGGGAGTCTGCACGTGGGAGATTGTAGGGATATAGTGAAATCTCTAGAGTGAAATCCCTAGTGCAATTCAAGCAATGCAATAGAGGGTTTGTTGCATCCATCAACCTTCCCTTGACAATGTCAGTGATTGTCTTCAAGTGACCTGGAGTAGGAGAGTAGTGGCGTGTAATGAAATGCATGCTGTGTCTGCAGGCCATCAATGAGCAGCTCGCTGCCAAGAAGGAGGAGGTTGCTGAGGCCATCCGGAGCACTGAGGTGTTCCTGCTGTCCAAACAGGCCAGCATGTAAGTGCACTTGTCCACACACACTCACACACACACAAACAAACAAACAACATCTTCCAGTACATTTGTAAGCACAAATACACTTCATGTACTACACATATTCACTCTCATACTCACTTACACACACACACACACACACACACACACACACCAACACCCCGTCATGTTGTCTCTGTTCTCCGCAGGTTGTCCCCAGAGGAGCGTGCTCAGGTGACTGCCCAGCTGGAGGAGCTCACCTCCACCTACAACCAGCTGTGCGAGAGCTCCACCCAACAGGTGCAGCAGCTGGAGGAGACCCTGGCCAAGGAGGAGCAGCGCAAGGTAGCCTGCCCACTGGGCTTTGGGGTTCACATGCAGTACGGGGCAGAAGGCAGGAAGTGCAGATGCTTCGAGCTTACCGCAAAAGTGCGCCTCTTGAATACGTTGCTACACACAGCTGTGTTCCTTATATGTGTGGAAAAAAACGGCTTTGACTCTCACTGCCAGGGAAAGTGCTTGATGAGTGTGTGTGTGTACAGTATGTGTGTGTGTGTGTGTGGGATTGTATGAGTTGCACGGTTTGTGTTGCCTGTCACGTGTGGTCCTCACATCCATCTCCACGCCCATACATCTTTGGTTTGGTGTGATAACAGATCTGATTAATGGCATGGAGCAGTGATCTCCTAACTTTGGCAGCTGCCAGGTATCACCGCCATCACAACCATCTGCATCCACCGTCACCATCACCATTGCCATCATCATCATTAAACACAATCACTTAATCGACTAATCACTGGCCCATTCCTTGTTGGTTTAGAGAACCTCTGAAGTTCGGAAATACTGTAGCACCAGTAGCGCTAAAGTAGAACCATCATTGATTTCTTCAACGCTGGTAGTTTGAAGTAGATGTTCAAAACTAGCTTGAATTGACATTTTCATGTTTAGTAGCACACTAGTCTGAGTAAATAGCCTCCAGGTAAGATGCATCCAGTTTTATCATGACATTTAAACTCCATGTAGTGGCCTTAGAGTTCATAGACCATTCATATTTCATGTAGAAACACAGCGCAGTATGCATAATCACATGTGCAGTCATCACAGAACACAGTCATATTGTTTTGGTTTAGTTGTTTCTCAAAGTGCCTGTTGGGGTGTGTGTATGGAGTATGGAGTGTGTACAGTATGTGTATGTGTGTGTGAGAGAGAGAGAGAGAAAGAGAGAGAGAGAGAAAATGTGTAAGTGTGTGTGCGTGTTTGCGTGAGCGTTGGTCTCTGAACAGTTGTTTTGGTCGATTTGGATTTTGTGCATTTACTGTAGTATAAAGATAGTGGTCAGAATGCAGATGATGTCCAACCAATCAAAACCAATGTAGATTGAGCACAAGTGGCCAGCTACTCAACCTACACCTCACTGTTTGAGCATGGTGTGTCCAGATCACAATTACACCTCTTTGTGTGTTTGTGTATGTGTGTGTGTGTGTGTGTGTTTTTTTGTTTTGTTTGAGAGATCATTTCTCTCTCTGGTGTATGTCCTTAATACAGTAATTCTTTGTGAAACCTAATCAGCATTTTGCTTCAAAATCACTAACAGCTGCCTGGAGACGAACAAGGACACTGGTCTGATCCAGGGTCAGTCAGCGAGCACAGGTTGCTAGGGATGTTCTGTTTAGATATTTAGGGACTTATCAAGTCTGGAAAACCCAGGGAAGGTTGACTTCATAATAAGGTCCTTGCAGGAAATGCTACTCATTAGGAAACATTTATTAGGATAATAGACACCTGACATTTTCAGTATACTGTATCAGTGTTATTTTACATCACATCCCACAGGTAAGTCTAAATCAGGTGCTCTGTACTGTAGGTCAGGGGAGTGTCCTTATGTGAGTAGTAGGTTAGCCTACAGTACGCGTCTCAGAAGCAGCATTGGGTCAGGGGGCGGGGCCACAGGCAGCAGAGTGTGGCATGCAGATCGCTAACCTCGCAGCTTCTCACCTTGTCGCTGCGTTGCCGGCGGCGGCCTGTCAGTGTGTGTGCATCACAGGAGCTCCGGCACGGTAAGTAGTGCTGCTTTCTCTCTTACCGTCGCTACCAAGACGAGCTTCCAACTCCCCGCTCTGAAACCTCTCTCTCTCTAGCCCCATCTCTCCCACTGGTGTGTTATTTTGCCATTACAAACCCTTCAATCTATTCCCAATTCAAAGGTCTCCCTCTCTCTCTTTTTTCCGTCTCTCTTTATTTATTTAATTAATTTATTTTATTGTATTTTATTTTTTTATTTTTTTTGCTATCTCTCTGCTTTCACTTTTGCTTTTTTCTCCTCTTGTTTGCTGTGCTATCCCCTCTTTCTGGTGTGCTCTTTTAGCTTAGGCTCATGCTGCATTTCTTTGTTCTAAAAAGCGCTATTTGCATGCATAGTGCTTAGTAGATGGAGGATGGTTGCTCATGTTGATTCTGTCTAAAACTGAGAAACTTGTAATGATGCACAGAAATAGACATTGAAGGCAAAAATAATATATTTTAAATGGTACCTGATTGATAGAAATACTTAACATGTAACATGTCTCTTTGTTATTTAGTCATTGGGGCATAGGTGTGGTGGGGCATTCTGGTTTGACTTTCCTTTTTGGGGCAAGGCCTATTCTTGGGATCTCTGTTTGCTGGATATAACTAAAATGCTGAGACAATGTTCTTAGCATTTGTGAAAAAGCAAATTCCTTAGTGTGTATGTTTCTCCACAGGGACAGGCTGCCGTGGCTGGAGTGATTGACCTGGGAACTGTGGAGACCTTTCCTGTGTTCCAGGCTGCTCAGAGGGGCCTCATCGACCAGGATACCTGCTTCATTCTGCTGGAGGCCCAAGTCATCACAGGAGGGCTGCTCCAGCCTAACTCACCAGTTGCCTTATCACTAGAGGAAGCCCAGGCTCATGGGTTGATTGACAGCCACACCAGTCAGTCACTGTCTGAGCTAGAGGCTGCACTGAACCTCATTGACCAAACCAGACCTTGTGTAGGTACCCTCGTTCCAGTTGCAGCAGCAATAGAGGAGGGGCTAATTAAGGAGGACGTAGGAGTGCGTATCCTGCATCTGCAAGTGGGAACAGGTGGGGTGAGGGCATCCTCCCAGGGTGAAGGCCACAGCTTGACCAGTGCCATGGAGAAGGGCCTGCTGTCCCAGCGCATCTACAACAAGTTGTGTTGCTGTGTCAACCGACGGCAGCTGATTGACCCAAACACGGCAGAGAAGCTAAGCCTGCAAGAATTGCTGAAGCGCTGTGTGCCTGACCCTGAAACGGGGATGCATCTTTTTCCTGTAAACCAGCAGCCAGGAGGTAAAGTCTGCCTGCGCTCAGGCAGGAAGGTTGGCATCTTCAGGGCTGTGCAGGAGGGCCTCATAGATCGTCAGGTGACCATACGGTTGTTGGAGGCCCAGTTGTTTGCAGGAGGAATTTCAGACCCACGTTCTGGGCACCGGCTCACAGTGGACGAGGCAGTTAGGCTTGGCCTGATGGACCATGACCTTGCCTGTGCCCTCCTCACCCGTCAGCTTCAAGCTGGAGGGATCCTGGATCCAGCAAGTGGGAGACGTCTTGAGTTGGATGAGGCCCTCCAGTGTGAGCTACTGTCTCCCCGCATGGCTCTGCGTGTCCTAGAGGCCCTTGGAAACTACATGGGGATGCTGTGGCCCAAGTCTGGTGAACTTCTCCCCATCACAGAGGCTTTGCAGCAGGGAATTGTACCAGGTGAACTTGCAAGGCAAATTGTGAGTCAGCGACATGCAGTTGGTGCACTGTACCTTGCTGAGACAAGCCAAGTGGTCCCTCTAGAAGAAGCCAATGAGGTACTAGAGTCAAATGTGGTGGACACTCTGATGCAGGTGGACATTCCAGATGTGCTGCCTGGTTCAACCCAGTCAGGACTGAATCGCCTCAGCCTGAGCTCCACCCCCTCTTCCTCTCCTCCACCCTCCTCTCCACCTGCAACTCCTCCAGGCCTCTCCACAACCATCCAGGAGGCAGCACCTGAGGAGCAGGCTCAGCATCAGTTTGTGGACCATCTAAGGAAACACAGTTACATTGATGCCCACTCAGGCCAGCGCCTGGTCCTGCTTGAACCTGAGCTGGTGGAATTGGCCTGTGCTGCTAAGCAGAGCCAAGCTGATTCTCAATTGCCTGTGTCCATTGAAGAAACACCAGAACAATATGAAGGAGAGGGGAGCAAGTTATCAACCCTAGAGGATGTTGAGACTGTTGATATGAGAGATGTAGAAGTTTTAGCTGCAGCGGATATTCAGGTTCTTACTGAGCCTGTAAAGAGTAGTGTGAATAATGGAGTCAGAAGGCTAGTGGTAGAAGGTAAGGATGTGTATCCTGAGATGGTTGATTCTGAAACTAGACAAAAGGAATTGGAAATGGAATGGACAGAAACTGTGGTGTCTGACATAGTGAAACCAACAGAGACAGTTTGGTCTGACCAGTCTTTGCCGGAAGAACTAAGCGAGAAGGCATCTCAAGAAGCGAGTCCATCCATTCATACAGCCCAAGTAGAAGGTGTTGAGAAAGAATATGAATTTTCAGTTGCTGCATCAACAGACCCCAAACACCAACCAGTTAATCAAGAAGAAAGCAGGGAGGTTGACCAAACTAAGCCATCGGAGACTGCTGTACAACCCAAACGATCAGTAAAGGAAAGAAGACAACAAGGCAGAGAGGGAGCTGCAACAGAGGATGTGACTGCAGAACAAAGTAAAGAAAACATAGAAATAGAGGAAATGGCTATGGAGCTGCAGCAAGGAGGTCTGTTGTCTGAGTCTGGCCAAAGACTTCTCTTAGATGAGGCGGTGGCACAGGGAGTTCTCCCAGCACACACTGCTGTCAAGCTCATGGCTAAAGCAGGGCTCTTTGGGGGCTTCCTGGATGTAACAGCCTATGAGAGTCTCAGTGTGGATGATGTTGTGCAAGAGGGCCTAATGGATGAGAGCCTTCTGTCCAGTGTTCTGAAATCAGAGAAGACTCTTGCCGGAGTGGTGGATGTGGAGCGTGGACGCCTCTGCACCCTACGAGAGGCAGCCCAGAAAGGCCTTGTGGATGAGAACACAGCCACTCGGCTCCTAGAAGCACAAGTTGTGTCAGGAGGAGTGGTCGATCTCCGTAGAGACAAGAAGGTTTCTGTGACTCTTGCAGCCAATCTGGGCTTGATTGAGGAAGGGCAGAAGGAGGAACTACTGGCTTTGGAAAAGGCATGTCGTGGAAAGGCCTCAGAGCCCAGTACATCACTGACCAAGGCAGCTCTACAACTGCAAATGGATGGAGTGGTTGATCCAAAAAGCAGAGAGATGGTGCCTCTAAAGGAAGCTCTACAACAAGGCCTAATCTCTGCAGAAGATGCACAGCAAGCTCTGTCCCAGCAAGTGGCAGAAGGTGGCCTAGTACACCATGGGTCTGGCATGAGACTGCCTGTAGATGTTGCTGTGCAGCAGGGTCTGGTTACTGACGAGATGGCAGAGAACCTGGAGAAGGTTGAGAAGGCACGAGAAGGAGAGGAGCCATTTGTTTCAGCACCTGATGCTGCTCTTTTCCAAGCAAGCACTGGTTCAGTTTTTGATCCAGTCTCAGGATCTAGATTAACATTAACTGAAGCTGTTGCTCAAGGCCTCTTGGATGACAACATTGCAAACAAAGCCATGACTTCTCCAGCTGTAAATAGTGGGGTTATGGACCCACACAGTGCTCGAATTATACCATATTTGGAGCTTGTGAATCAGGCCAAGATTGACATTGAGACTGGAAGACGCTTCCTTGAAGTGAGACCTTTTGAAGGGGTGCTTGATGAAAACACTGGTGACTTATTGACCTTACCCCAGGCAGTAGAATCACACCTTGTTGATCCTGTACCAGCATTTAGGATGCTTCAGAGTCAGGCAGATACTGGAGGGGTCATTGATATCTTCAGTGGCGAGCGCTTGCCCTTACCTGAAGCTGTCAATAGGGGTCTTATAACGGATGATATGGCCAAGCAAATTGCTGCTGATCAGGTTGTTAAAGGAGGTATGATTGACCCAGTGACTGGGGAGAGAGTAGCCAATCTAAGGGAGGCAATACAAGATGGCTTAATTTCCAGAAACATGGCAGAAGCTATCCAGGACGACTTGAGTTCTACTGATGAGGATGAATATGTTGAGGAGGAGAGTTCAGGGACGTTGGTCTCATCCACAAATGGCTCATGTAGTCCACTGTTTAAATCTACTGGGTCAAACCAAGATAAGCAGATAAAAAAGTCAGGAGAGGAGGCTAGTGTTGATTCACCCCCAGTGGATTCTACTCAGACAGTTGAGACTGTTTTAATATCAAAGGATTATTCAGATGAAGTTAAGCCAATGCATGTTTACAAACATCCTCAGTCACCAGATCTGGAGGGACAGATCCATGAAGAGTTTGACTCTGAGTCTGATGGCTCAATGGAAACATTGACACAGTTTGCAGTAAATGCAGAAAAAAGGATTCAGCAAGCTCTCCTTGAAATACAGCCTCCACAAAGCCTAGAATCTGACCAACCCTCTGAACTTTCTGGACCAGAAGCTGTTCATGAAATTCAGCTGGATGATGTAACCTCTGAGGAAAGATTATGGCCAGATTCTGTAACAACCAAGAATGGTCAGGTCTTTGCTGATGACATCTTTACCACCAGAAATCAGGAAGACACAACAGAAGATGTGGCTTACACTACAACAGAGGAAGATGTTAAAGTTGAAAAGAGTGATATACCTACACCAAAATATGATATTGCTTCAGTAGATTCTACTGTTGGGACTCAGTTGACTGAAGAAAGTCAGGAGGGTGAAATCAGACATCCTGTTGTGAGTATGGAGAAACCTGATGGTCCTGCAGGAACAATGATACAAACAACAGTCGAGAGTTCAATTCATGAGGTTGAAAGCCCTTTTGTTTTGCAACCACAAACCACTGAATATGCTTCCAAGGACAAATCTGAACATGTTGAAAGAGAAAAGCTTGCTGAAATTGCTGGGGAACAAGTACTGCCTGCACAGACAGAAAAGAAAAAGAAGAAGAAAAAGAAAGCTGAAGCAATTCGAGATCCTATTGAGAGTATGGAAAAGGTTGATGGTTCTGCAGGAACAGTGATGGAAGCCTCACCAATGGATGTGCCTCAAAGGGCCGAGATACCATTTAATCAACAACCACAAACCACAGTAGATGCTTCGGCAGCCAAAACTGAAATTGTGGAAAGTGAAAAAGTGAGTAAGATTTCTGAACAGCATGTTGTTGGTGGACAATTAGAAAAGAAAAAGAAGAAGAAAAAGAAATCTGGGGCAGTAGTTGATCCTGTTGAGAGTATGGAAAAGGTTGATAGTTCTGCAGGAACAATGATGGAAGACTCACCAACTGATGTGCCTCAAGGGGCCAAGATACCATTTAATCAACAACCACAAACCACAGTAGATGCCTCAACAGACAAAACTGAAATTGTGGAAAGTGAAAAAGTGGGTGAGATTTTTGAACACCATGTTGTTGGTGGACAATTAGAAAAGAAAAAGAAGAAGAAAAAGAAATCTGGGGCAATAGGAGATCCTGTTGAGAGTATGGAAAAGGTTGATAGTTCTGCAGGAACAGCTGTGGAAATATCAACCCAGGGTTTGGCTCAAAAGACAGAGGGACCATTTGATCAGCAACCGCAAAAAACAAAAGATGCCTCTTACAAAGAAATTGAATATATGGAAGAAGAGAAGATGGTTGAAGTCACTGAAATGCAAGTTGTTGAACAGACAGAAAAGGAACAGAAAAAGAAAGCCGAAGAAATTGAATATGCTGCTGTGAGTTTGGAAAAGCTTGATGGTTCTGCTGGAACTGTAGTGGAAATGAAAACAAAGGATTTGGCTCAAGGAGCAGAGAGTCCCTTTGATCAGCAACCACAATCCGTAGAAGAGGCTCCTCAGGATTCAGGAAAAATCGAAATTGTGGAAGTAGAACAAGTTGTAGAGGTCTCTGAAGAGCAAGTTGTGGATGGTCAGGCTGACAAGAAAAAGAAGAAGAAAAAGAAGGGAAAGAAAGGAAAACAGCAAGTGGTAGAGGAAGATGAGAAAGGAATACATGAGAGTAAAGAAATGGAAAGCATACAGGTAGATGTTGCAAAAACAACAACAGCACCTCATGAAAAAGAGGCTTTGCTCATGAAGGCCAAGGAGAGTCTCCTGAGGAAAGTGTTTGAACGAGGAGTCAGTGACAAGCAGGTGGAAGAGGAACTAGAAGCGCTGCGTCAGGGTGTTTCGAAGAAGGAGCCTCTTGTGGCAGACTCCAAGACTGAAAAGAAACCATCAGTGTCTCCTGTAAAGGAGTTTGATACCAAAGAGATGGAGCAACTTGAAGGAACATTTGGGGAGAGCAGTGATCTGCAACAAGATTCCCACACTCCGTTTGTTGCTGTAGAAGAGCCACGTGACCAAGAGAAAAGTGATATAACTGAGCTTGAGAAGAAATCAGCTGTTGCCAGTGCTCCAGATGAGAGTCCAATCGCAGCCTTCTCCGAGCTTCCAAAGGATGAGACCAAGGGTCCTTCCCCAGAAGAGCAGCAGAGAGACAGCAGTGTAGCAGGACTCAAGGTTAGTGGTGATGTCCAGAGGGTTTCTTCTCCTGAAGATGAACTCATAGAGACTGAGCAAATGGAACAGTTGGTGGAGCAAATTATCTCGGATCCTGTTAAACAACCCGAAGAGATTGCTACTCACAGAGTTGACACAGATGTTATGATTGAGGACATTCAAGATATACATGATGAGGAGGCCAAAGTTGCTCTTGAAAAAGATACTCAGGCACTTGCACCATATCTAGTCCAGCAAGTCCAAAAAGACCAACCATTGCCTATCAAACCAGAGGTAAGCACTGATGAACTGGTGACAACTCCCTCTTTGTCTTCTGAGCATGAATATTCACAACTCCTGCCCCATAAACCAGAGGTGGAGAAAGCGGAACTTCAAGGCACTAGTGACAGCAGCCAAAGTGAGACCAAAGAGGAACCTCATAGTCTGGAATCCCCAGAGGAGTCTGGTCCTTCAGTGTCAGAGGAAATCCCTGAGTCAGACACCACGGAGAGTTGGGAGGAGGAAGAGGGAGGTGCTGAAGAAAAGAGGGAAGAGACGGAAGCAGCTGAGAGAGTGCAGAAGAAGACCGCTGCAAAAACAAGCAAGGTAAACATTGTCATGTGCTTTTTTTTAGAATTAAACCCATTACAAGATACAGTAGTTTAACAGCACTGATGTTATATTCATGAGTTTCTGGTCTCTCCTAGTCCTCGTTGGCCCGTCAGGAGTGCCTGGAACACGACCAACAGATTGTAGCCCTGCTTTCCATGGTGAGACACATTGAGGTTCGCCTCAAACAGCAGCAACAGCAAGCAGTGGGTCGCAGCCTTGCCGCTCTGAATGAGATCATCAAACAGACTGAGGTAGGAATATTGCCATATGCATTATCACTTATTCGAGTTGCATGAATGACAAAATAGACATCAGAGAAAAACATTAGACCATCATGTTGAACATTTTGTGTTTATATTCTTTATCTGTCTCACTAGGCCCTGGCTTTGGAGCTGACTGATTTGGAGCCTGAGATTAAGAAGGAGGTGGATGTTGCTATGAATCTGCTCGACACCTGTTCACAGGATGTTCCTCCTCAGCTGCTGAAGGCTCTGGAGAAGGACGGACGGAGCCTGGCTCGCTCTTATGACGCTGCAAAAGAACTATCACATAATTCGTTGCAAGGCTTAATAGATCACCGTAATTCACAAGAGGTGAATAAATACTGAAGCTTCTGGTCCAGAGATCATGCAGTGTTGATAACCAAGATAACCAAGACCACCATGACTATTAACATATGTGACATATGTAACATATGTGACTGTTGTTGTATAGGAGGCTGTGAGGTCGGAGCTTCGGTCTCTTGGGGAGCGTGTGGAAGGCCTCCTCTCCTGGCTCCGTGACACAGAGACACAGATGGGAGACATTGAGGGGCTGACTGGGAAAGGCAGTAGCCCAGAACAACTCACCCAAAGACTGCAGCTCTGCAAGGTGAGTCTCTCCCATCCCATACATATTCACATCCTTGGTCATCACTCAGTGTCTATCAGTGTCTGCACCTTTATCCTCTTGATTTTGATACGGATACTGAATCACTTAATATCTTCACCATCTTACCTCAGTCTTATGCTCATGCAGAAGTCTATTGATAGAAGTATATCTTCTGATTTTTACACAGGCATGTGTTTTTATGAGGGTATCATTTGATTTTATCTTCTGATGATGACCACTGCTACGGTAGCTCGAGGGCTAGTGTGTTGAATATCCCTTCATCTGTGAAATGCCATTCTCGGGCTGGCTTAATTTTAGCTATACAGCAATGCCTTCTAGCAGTTAGCAAAACATAGAGAGTGGTATTGTGAAGGTGATGGCAAATGTTGATAAAATGCTAAAAGAAGTTTTTTTTCTGAATCTGAGTGCTTTTTAATTATGCTCTGATAAGGACAAAAACATGCAACTTTCTCTCTCTCTGTATTTCCTTGTGTAGTTTAAGTTTTGTTTCTCATTGGGTCATTAAGTCACTGTTGTCCTTTTTCTTCATCCTCCTACTTAGGAATTGCAGGATCTGTTCAGTGCACGCTCCAGTGATGTGAACTCAGTGGTGATGGACGTCCAGGTGTTCATCTCGGAGCATGCTCAGGACCTGTTGCCAGAGCAGAGCAGGCAGCTCCTGGGGCAGCTGCAGCAGCTTCAGGGGGTCTTCCACCTGGCCTCTGGTCGCACACATGCTCGAGCAGAAGCCCTCTCTGCCCAGCGAGCCAGGGAGGAGGAGAGGGAACGGCAGGAGAAGAAACAGAAGGAGGAGGAAGAGAAAAGAGTGAAGGAGAGCAGCAGGGAGAGAGAGGTTTGGAGCTACCCGGATAGATGGCTGCTGTGGATAATGCTTTCTAGAAACAGTTGCTCTCATGCACCGTTGCACCGTTAACACCCACAATAACTCTCTTAGAGTTCATTCAGTAGTGCTACTCAAAATTGGTTGGCATGCCTAATGTGATCTTTCTTTAGTCGAGCTCAAAAGCACTGCACACTTCGCATTAACATAGAATTGCATATTTCTTAAGTGTCCCAGTCTTAGATTACATGTATATAGATGAACTCACTCACACCCATCTGTTCCTCAGTATCAGTGACTGAATAAATTAGGCTTTGACTGCCTCAGTCAGAGCAGAGTGTCCTAGCTCGCTCTAGCGCTACTACCATAACTGGCTTCCGTTCAGACGTGTGCCTCTTCGCATGTGTGATCCTATTTTCTCTTCTCTTAACGTGTGTACAGTATTAACTTGTCTGCCTTGCTCTTACAGATTGCCACCGAAGACAAACGCTTTTGCCCCTTCCTTCGGAGATTTTAAATCAGTCCCCTGCTTTTTTGAAACGCTATCACTTCCCCCTCTCCTCTCAATGGCGTGTCAGCCACGGGACGGAGAGGGGGAATTCAGTGCTCTTTTTTTTTTTTTTCCTCACGCGTGTTGGATATATTTCCACTGTTTATGTTGCTTACGTGTGCTGTTGTTCATTTATGGAACTGTTGTCTGCTTGTGTGTGATTTCTGGACACATCCTGCTCAAACTCTGGCAAAAAAAGCATCTGCTGTCAAATGATAGTTGGGTTGATTTTGAAAATGCAAGCATTCACGTTTTGGCATTGTTGTGTGGTGTATGTGTGTGTGTGAGAGATGTGACCTGTGGTGAGGCGAGGTCTAAGTGAAAAAGGGTTGTTTGTTAGAATAGCAAATAACATGCAAAATCAGCGTAGAACATGAAATTGAAGAAATGGAAAGCGCTATTAACATTAGCCCCATAGGTTGCAAAGGCATTCATCATAGCATAACTGTTTCCTCTCGCTCTCTGCTGTGAAGGTGGTCCAGCAGCAGAAGGCGGAATGTTCCCAGAAGTTAGAGGGCCTCACCATGTGGTTGGCTGGAGCAGCCAGCCTGCTGGCCAGTCAGAAGAAGGTCGGAGCAGAGTCTGGAGATGTGGGGGAGCTGCAGCAGAGACAGAAGGAGTTACAGGTGAGATCAGGCGTCAGTCAGTCAGTCCCTCATGCCTCTCTTGTGATGGGAAACAGATATTTATATTTTATTCAGCATTGCGTGTGTGTTATTACTGGCCATGCGGTAGTTAATCATCATAAATCATTCACAATGCTATTTGATTCACCTTCATTGTAATCCAAGTTATTTACTTCAATAATAACACGTCATCTTCATAATAGAAACGGATTCAGAATCACACATTTTCCCTGTGATTGCCTGTTGTTGACAGGATGTGCAGAAAGACCTGAAGACCAAGCAAGAGTCTGTGATGGAGGCCATTCGCTCAGTGGAGGAGTTCCTGGCTGAGCGTGGGGACAGCCTGAGTCCGGAGGAGAGGGCCAAGCTGCAGGGGACGCTGTCCAGCCTGAAGGAGCAGTACCACTCTCTGACCGACACCACCCAGTCGTCACTGGCCCAGCTGGACACCGCCATCAGCGCCACCGTCCAGCAGAACACACAGAGAGTACGTGCCGTTAAGCTCATGTCCTCTTTCAACTGCTATTTGTTTCTTAACCACATTTTCAATGAAACTATGGCCATCTTCTATGTGAATACTGCTCTTTCCAACTCTCACAGTCACAGTTATCGCTGTTATTTCTTTATTTCAGCCATTTTAGTATCTGGTGAACGCCCTATGAGTTGATGACTAGCATTGAGAGTTTTAATTAATTTATTTGAATTAGAATTATTCAGTTTCCACTGCTGTGATTTTTGTTGTTTATCTCATGCTGTGTTTGCCATCTGAACCTGAAGGCAAAGGCGGCAGAGGAGATGCAGGAAACTCAGGGACAAATTGACACACTGCTGCGAGAGCTTTCCTCATTGGACCAGCCTGACCGGAGGCGGTCCATGGGAGAAATGGTCACTGACTCCGCCTCCTCCCCAGCATCACAGGGTAGCCTACAGTCTCACAGCGGCATGCTGCAGGTGCGTGCAACATATTTAACAAAATTGAATCTGAAATCTAAACTAGCAACTTTCTCAGATATTTTACTAGTATAGACTGTTATCTATAGATACAACAATATAGATTGTTATTTGTATAAGCTACAAATAACAGCTTGAATTTTTATAAAATTATACAAATTTACAGTATTTGTCATGGCTTATTTGGTACAATTTTTTTTGTTTGTTTGTTTGTTTGTTTGTTTTTGGTCTTGACGCTGCTCTGTGTGTTTGCAGGCGGAGCTGCAGCAGCTCCAGGAGCAGCAGGCTCACCTGCTGCAGGTGTCCCAGTCGGTGCGCTCCCTCCTGGCCCAGCCCGACTCCAGCGTGCCCCCGGAGGAGAAGCAGCGTCTGCGGGCGCAGCTGGACCGGCTGCAGGGCGAGCACCAGGAGCGACTGCAGCGCTGCCAGGACCAGCTGCGCCGCGCCGACGCCCTGCAGGACGAGCTGGCCAAGTTCCTTCAGGAGCACGGGGACCTGGCCACCTGGCTGGAACTGAGCGAGGGACAGCTCCGCTCCCTGGGGGAAGGAGAAACCGACGCACAAGGGCTTAAAGACAGACTGGAAGAGCACAAAAAGGTATCGACTGTTTTGTGTGATGCATCGTAACTTTTAGATTATGGCCATTGCGAAGATATTTGGGCCTATTCAGATATTTGGATGTGTTAATATGTTTTGTTGCCATGGCAATCTCATCTTGACCTGTCTGTGTCTTTGTCCCTCAGTTGGCGGAGGACGTGATCTGTCACAAGGCAGACTTGCGCTTCGTGTCCATCTCGGGTCAGAAGGTTCTGGACTCTGTCCAGGGCGCTCTGGAGAGGGTGGGCGGGGAAGACCCGGCCCTCGAGGAGACCAAACAGATAGTCAGCGACCGGCTTCAGGATGCCACCCAGCGCTACGGTGCACTACACAGCAAGGTACAGTTACACAACATCACACACACACACACACACACACACACACACACACACACACACACACACACACACACACACTATACTGTATATACTGTATATAGTATGAACGAGATGAAGGATTGGGCGAGAGAAAAGATGTTGGAAACTCAGTTGTTCTTTCCCTCCAGTCGTCAGACCTGGGCACGCGTCTGAGTGGCCTGGTGGAACGCTACCAGCAGTACCAGGATGACGCCGGCTCACTGCAGACTTGGCTGACAGCCCAGGAGCAGAACCAGAGCACCATGAAACCCAGCGCAGAAAACACAGACCCACAGGCACTGCAGAACTCATTACGGACCGTACAGGTAAGAGAATTGAGCACATCCAACAAACAACCACACACACTTATATTCATGTAAAAGTGTTTGTGTGTGTTATAAAACACAAGTGAATAGAATTGTAGAATGCAAGTGTTTTCTATTAGCGTGTTAGTTGAGCACATCCATCCAGGCTATTGCTCACTCAAATACACTCACACTGTGGAGCACACGAGGAATGTGACCAATTTAAAAAATAGATTTCATCAATAAAATAGCATATATGTATAGTATCAACATATATAAATACTCTATATACTGTATGTTTACACATAGAAACATTGACGAGTCTTTACATTCAGAACAGAGAATGAATAATTCACTTCCATGCCATGTCCTCCATGTCGCCCCTCCTCCACCCTCCTGTGTGTGTGTGTGTGTGCGGCGTGTCAGCTGTTGCAGGACGAGCTGGCCGAGCGCTCCGTGCAGCTGGAGCGCGTGAAGAGGGCGGGCCGTGAGCTGACCAGCGCCCAGGAGACGCCCAGCCTCAAGGCAGCGGATGTGCTCAGCACCACGGGTATGTATGTCCGTATCCCCATGCCCACCCCACAGCTGGCCCACAGCTGGCCCACAGCCGGCCCACATCCACCCCACATCCACCCCACCACACAGCAAGCCTCTCAGCATTCAGCCTCCCTCAGTGGAGACAGTATGGGCAGCTTAGGAAAATCAGGCTCACTTTTTCAAAGTGCTCTCTTCCTGGAGAGGAATCGAAAGTCGTGTATTTGATCTGTATTCCAAGCTTTTAGATACAGAAATCAATCAGGGTTTAAAACAAACACAAGCAAACTTTCCTAAAGTGATCTTGGCTCATCACTGCAAACCACAGCACAAATGTTGGCCTCTCTTCTTGGGACAGCCGACCACTTTGGCACTTAAAAGCCTCTTATACTTTGACACATTTCAAAAAGAGAAACTTATTACAGTCTTTTCATTGGCAACATACAGTACTCTTGTAACCTAACTTGTGCACATGACTAATAAATGACCTTATGTTATCCATTGTATCTTTTGACTGGTTTGTTGGAACCTCTTAATCATTATCAGACCATGTGTCAGTCCTTTTTGTACCGTATTTGGATCTGAATCCACCATGTGGTTTCATATGTTGCTCTCTGTTCCTGTTCAGAGCGCCTGGAGGGTCGTTTTGGCTCTCTGTCGGAGTCGGCGTCGGCCCGTGCCGAGCAGCTGCAGACGGCTGTGGCCCAGTCGGTCAGCGTGCAGGAGGGCCTGAGAACGCTTCTCTCCTGGCTAAACGGCCTGCCCTTGGCCCCAGGGCCAGTCCAGCCCACCGCCCAAGCCGTGCAAGAGGCACTCACACAGAACCAGGTAATGATACACACACATATGACGCACGCACACACACACACACACACACACACACACTCACAAACACAGTCACACACACACACACACACACACTCACAAACACAGTCTCACACACACACACACACACACACACACACACACACACACACACACACACACACATCGGTTCCATCTCTTACTGTTGTCACAAGTGTAAAAATCAAGCCTGTAAAAGACAATAGATTGATAGATAGATAGATAGAAAGATAGATAGATTGATAGATACTTTATTAATATCGAAGGAAAGTAAGGGTATATATACTGTACAGTATGTATTTAAGGGTGCATACAGTAAGATATTTTTCTTTGTTTTATTTCCTCAGTAACGGTCTTCTTCTGCTTTTTCTACCCTTCACCTCCCTTGTGTTTCAGAAACTGCGTCAGGAGCTGCTGTCCCACCAAGGCAGCGTGGACGCGACCCGCGAGTCGGTGTCTCGGCTTCTCCAGACCGCAGACGCCACGGCAGCCTCCGGCCTCCAGGGGGAGCTGCAGGAGCTGAGCCAGCGCTACGCTTCAGCCCAGGCCCAGCAGACGGAGCGGGAGGCGGAGCTGCGCGAGCTCCTGCCAAAGCTGGAGAGCTTTGAGCGGCTCAACGCCGACCTGCGCACTTTCACCCAGAACCACCAGAGGGCGCTCAGCCCCGCTGGACAGCCAGACCGCAGCGTAGGGGACTACAGACAGACCATAGAGGTAAACAGTCTGCTCCACCAGCATTATTTATAGTGTATAACACAAGTAGATAAAGGCCTTTCAGGTTGTTAGAGAGCATTATTTGTGTCTTTATAATGCAAAGTGTGATGTATTGTATAAATAAGTCACTAGTAAGCTTTCAAACTATTTCATTATGATGGGCCTAATTATCACTTGCAAAATATCGATGGTGTTTCAATTCTGATAAGTTCTTATATGCCATCAAGTTGTCAAACTTCATGTAATGTTTTTCTTCTTCGTTTCATGTCGTCTTGACTTGTTTTGTTTTCAGTCGTTTTCTTTTCTCAGTGTCTACATTTAGACTAGAGCATAGCTCTCTCTTCATGGCCTGTAATTTTATGCTTTGTATTGCCAAGCGGCATATAGGAAAATAGCCATCCTGTCCATATGTATTCTTGGAAGATGGAAAAATGCCCCTCAGGCTTGCATCTCACTATGGACTGTATGTGTGCAGAGCATTTTAGACTGGCCTTGTCATCAGCGTGCATCTGAAATATAAATATAAAAATCACTGATCAGTATAAACATCGCTAAATCTGCAAACATGGCTGGCTGCTTTTTCACTTGTCTTTGCTTTGGAACGACCATAAGCTCCCTGACGCCATCAAAGAGATGTGAAATCGGAGCTTGTTTAGAAGTGAAAGCTCCTTCAGATGAATGGCATAATGACGGTCGTAAATGTTGTGTCGGTGAGAGCAATGATCTGAGGTATTTGTCAGCGAGTAAGAATGTGAGAGATGACTGGCCGTGGTTCTGTCTCCTCTCAAAAGGGCATCAGATCAGACCTCACCCAGGAGGCCGGCCAGCTCAAGGCCTTTGTGGACCTGGGCAAAGACCTGAGCCAGGCATCCGCCCTCACCAGCACACAGAGCCTTCTGGACGCAACCAAAGAGGTGACTGACGAGTTCACTCAGCTGGAGGCCAACGTCAACGAGAGGTAAGCTCACCCAGAACAGGCATCACGGGCGTCCTGGGTTTAGCTCACCAATAGGGGAGAGTGATTACAGAGTGTCAGAGTGCAGCAGTTGCTAACAAGATTCCTTTAGGATCACTGAATTCACTCCTTGTATAACATGCCTCACTCTGGTCTTCTCTGGCACAGAGTCTGTCCCGACAATAGCTGGGTTTACATGGGCACTCCTAATCGGAATAGAAATGGAAAAAGTGCTTAATCAGAAAGAAATTCTTCATATAAACGCCCTGATCCGAATAGGATTTCTGATCCGATTACAGTTCTAATCGGAATGAAAGAGGTGGTTTATTCCGTTCCTGTTCCAAATAAGCATTCATGTATACCCGCGATCGGAATGAACTTGTTTCGCACACGCTCAGTGCTCATCTTTCAACATGAACAAGCCTATATTTCGTGGAAATAAAGTCTCTGACATCTATTTAACTGTTGCTGTGATCCTGCACAACATTTTGCTAACACTCCGGACAACTAGTAGGCTGGTGATAATTTCATCAAGGTATCAATAGTTTCCTGAGCCAACTGACAGCAGTTTACTGTGCTCACCTCTCATCCAAAGTTCGCCTACTTTATAAATGCTGTATGCACTGATGTCACATGACCATTTAACGCCTGATCAAAATAGAATGTTGTCCCATGTAAACAGACGTCCCAGAATTTCTGGGTCCCAGAATTGCGTCCCAGAATTTCTGGCTCCCTTTTTGGTCGGGACCCCCTTGAAAATGAGATGTTGCATCTCAAGGGGTTATCCCTTAAAATAAAGACTTAAAGACTTAATCAGAATAGTCTAATCGGTCTAATGGCAGAAAATCTTCCCACGTAAACCCGGCTAATATTGATCCCATTCCTTACAGCCAACCAAAGAGGACCCTACTGTCCAATAAAAGACAGGGAAAGTCTGAAGTCTTGAACACATGGACACATGGATCAGTTGTGGCATTGTGGCCTGTCTTTGGAATCTTGCCCCTATCCATGATCTACCCTTAATTTCCTTCGGCATGAATAAAGGATTTATCTATCTATTTATCTATCTATTTATTCATCTATCTCTCTATGAAAGGACTGGCTATACTGTAACAACAGTACAAACCATGAATTTCAGTGTCCCAAGTTTCCCTCTAAAGTGTGTGTGTGTGTGTGTGTGTGTGTGTGTGTGTGTTTTGGGAAGCAGTGTTTTGTCCTGAAAGAAAGGACTCTATATGATTTGAATAAGCGTGAACACTAGCTTTCCTTCAGTATCCTCTGTCCCGTTCCAAATATAGCCCAATCACAGCAGAACACATCAGACCAGAAAAGGGAAACGTTGCACCAAAATATTTCAAATCATGCCATTTCCTGGAATAAAACTTTTTTATAAGGTCAGTAGAATCACTCTTTGTTGGAGTGTGGGCAGATTAATTAAGCGTGACTGCTCAGAGCAGATTGTTTTTGGCAATAGCCTAAGGTTAGAGAGAACCAGATCAGATCAACCCTCATACACACTCTGCTGATCAAGAACAAAGGCCTTTAACTCAGTCACCCCTCAGATCTGACATTTTCAATTTGAAATTCTAATTTTGAGTGCAAAAGAATTCTGTATATTTAAGAGCAGAAGCATATCTTTTGTGTAACAGTATTAAGAATGTGTTTGAAGCTTTCACCTTCCCAGCACTAAGGTGATCGGAGACTCCAAAAATCTCATAAATTCCTCCAGCCCATCCCTCAAGAAGCACGAATGGAAAAACTGTCCTAATGCCCCCTTTTGTTTCTTTTTTCCCCCTCCCCACCCACCCATCTCTCTCTCTCTCTCTCTCTCTCTCTCTCTCTCTCACTCTTTCTCTGTATCTCTCTTTTTTCCTCGCTCTGTCTCTCTCAGGTTGAGTGCGCTCCAGAGCTGTGAGCAGCAGCTGGTTGAGTTCCGCTCGCTCTCTGGCTCCCTCCTCAGGTGGCTGCAGGCGTCACAGGAACAGCTGCCTGCCAAAGAGCCCAGCCTCACCACTGAGGCCCTGCAGAGAAGAGTACAGCAGCTTGAGGTGTGTGTGTGTGTGTGTGTGTGTGTGTGTGTGTGTGTGTGTGTGTGTATGTGTAAACATGCAGTCTGCCGTTCTGCGAAAGAGCAGCATTCTTGAAAACACAGTTAGCCTCGGGGAGTGTTTGCTCTGATTCCATGCCGCCTCCCCCGTGGCGCAGCGGCAGATCTGGCTGACGCTGCACCTGTGAGCGAATGTCGGTGCTGCGCTAGGAGTGGCTAACGCCCACAGCGTTACTCTTCCCTAAGGAGGGGGGGGGGGGGGGGGGTGACTATATTTATCAGACAAACAGACGAGGACTTCAGCTTTACTTAGGATCACATGCTGTGGTTCCAGATCTAGACCTCGCAAGTCCTACAGACTTCAGACCCATGAAAAACCATAGGGAGCTCTTCTCATCTTGTCACAGAATCTCCTATGTAATGCACCGACCTACAGAACGTCTTATTACAAAGTACGTCATCTCATGTCACATAATGAACGTTAGCTGGTTAGTTGGTTGTTAATGATTTTAGGAGCTTTTCTGTCCAAGTGCCCTGGTATGCAGTAGAGGGCAGTCAGTGTCACCAGAGAGGGCAGAAGCGGAATGAGAGGCGCAAACATTTGTTGCGTTTCATGTTGTGCATTGGCAAGGAGGGGCTGGGATGATGGGGAATCCCCTTTATGCAGACCAAAGTCAAGTCTTCATATGCTGATGCAAAACATTGCTGGGATTTGACATATATTGTCACATACCGACTTACTGCATGCAGACAGACCGGAACTGTTCACGTTTGTTTCCCATTGCAACATACTGGACACTATTATGCTGGATGCAGTATTCAGTGACCTTCAGTGTCAGTGTGCGGAGCTCCAAAGCTCACTCTGCTGTGTGCTCCCTCTCCCTCCCTCTCTCTCTCTCTCTCTGTCCCTCTCCCTCTCTCTCTCTCTCTCTGTCCCCCCCCCCCTCTCTCTCTCTCTCTCTCTCTGTCCCCCTCTCCCTCTCTCTCTCCCTCCCTCTCTCTCTCTCTCTCTGTC
>JASCQY010000068.1:14055563-14074017 GCA_030264315.1 Sardinella tawilis
TGACAGCTGCAGCCCAACTGACAGAGAGGGAGAGATAGCTAGAGAGAGGGAGGGGGGAGGGAGGGAGCGAGTGAGAGAGGGGAGGGGAGGGGTGTAGGGTAGAGGGGAATGGCGATCCAGGGAGAGCTGAAATGAAAGACAGAGTATTTAGGTTGTTTGACATGCAGGCCACGAGAAGAGAGGCAGCAGAGCAGAGAGCACCCTACCCCCAGAGACAAGCGTGTGTGTGTGTGTGTGTGTGTGTGTGTGTGCGTGCATGTGTGTGTGTGCGCCCGTGCAGAATTTGACGAGCCTGTGTGTGTGTGTGTGTGTGTGTGTGTTAGCGTGTGTGAGTGTGTTCATGTGTAAGAGAGTTAGGGAGAAAGGGCAGGCATGCATTAGTCCACATTAGCCGCTCCCTGGCAGCCATCCCTAAACAAACTGTGCAAGTGTCTCAGGCAGAGGGAAAAAGAAACGAGAGAAAGAGTCAGTATTAAAAGTGACTGGACTGGACTGAACGAAAGAGAGCAATAAAAGAACAATAGCATATATTGGGGAAAGAACTTTCCATTTTGTCACGAGTCATTGCCTGCCATATCTTTGAGTTGAGCTTAAGGGGGCCCCTTCCCAGAAGCAGACGAACTTTAATATTAGGACAGAAGTATCAGTATCCCCAGAAAATGTAAAGGCATCTATTACAAGCTGAGGCTAAGCAATCGTTTGGTAATAGTTTGGGTTTCCTCTCCTTAAACCCAGCAATCTGCAACACATGCTCACCAGTTTCTGTGGTAGATGGGCGATCTGAGTGTTTGGAAAGGCAGAGCTTCGGTATTTACGTTACCACTTTTACTGGTTTCATCCCAACTCTGAATGTTTGTAGTGGATGTTATGGGAGAATGATGAAGACCAGTGTGTGCCATCTGAGATGTAGAAAGCAGAGGGAGAGAGAGAAAGCAGAGAGAGAGGCGGAGTATGACATGGAGAACAATGTTTTTCTTCCTCCTTTCATGCAAATCATGCTTTGCAAAGAAACATTTGTTTGATGCCACATTTTTTTTCTTTCTTTTTTAAGAAATGAATGTGTTTGACTTTTAGTGTATGCTTTCCCCTCACTCTCTCTCTCTCTCTCTGTCTCTGTCTCTGTCTCTGTGTATCATGTCTCCTTGCCTGTGGAGATTGTGCTGGATTACAAATCAGTGATGAATGTAGCAGCCACAACCTAAACACTCCAACTCACTGCCCAGATCTGTGAAACTTGATCAGTGGTGGCAAGACTATTACCTAAGTTTGTAATCTACTTTTAATACACTTTCTCTGATCACTTGTGAAAGATGATTTGTGGAGCGCTTAGTGTGGGATTAACTAAAATCACCGTCATCCAGTGATTTATTAGAAACATGTCAAATCCTCACTGTCAGTGCCTCACTCTCAGTCCCTCTCTTTCTCCCTCTCCCTCTCTCTCTCTCTCTCTCTCTCTCTCTCTCTCTCTCTCTCTCTCTCTCTCTCTCTCTCTCTGCCTGTCTTTTCTCTGGCTCCTCCTCCCTACATCTCTATCTTGCCACCCTCCCCACTCCATCATGTTTTTTTGGGAGAGGAAACCGGCATGATTGGAGCACTTCCTGTGTTCTAATACCCAAGCAGGAAACAGAACAAACGGAGCTGGATTCAAACAAAAACAGGGAGAGGGAGGGAGAGAGGGAGGGAAAGTAGAAAGAGAGAGAGAGAGAGAGGGGAGGAAGTATTTGAGTGAGCAAGCGCGGGAGGGGGGAGTGAGTGAGCGAGCAAGCGAGTGAGTGAGGGAGAGAGAGAGGGGGGAGAGAGAGAGACCGAGCGAGAGAGAGAGGAAAAGTGGGAGATTTTTTTAGCAGCTGCAAACCATTTCAGCTGTGTAGGAGCCCTGCGAGAAGAGAGGCACACAGAGAGAGAGAAAGAAAGAAGTAGAGAAAAGGACAGCCAGCTCGGGAGGAGAAGAGACACAAGGAAAAGAAGCCGAAGAGGAGCCAGTGCTTTGTGGAGCTTTGTTGTTCTGTTGCATGAGGAATTGTTGAAGAGCGAACGAGTGAAAGAAAGAGAGCGAGCGAGAGACAGACAGACACACAAGGAGGAGGGGAAGGCAGCGTGTCCGGGGATTGTCTGGGAAGCAGATTGCCCAGAGTGTGGAGAGGCAACGTGTGGACCAGGGTATGTCTGGGTCTTTGCCCTCTGGATACACTCTCTAGTCTCCCGATACACTTTGGCTGGACTAGACTAGACTGCCTCGCTTCAGCCTGCCCTGGCTTCCCCCCCCCTCCCCTTCAGTCTGCCCCACTGAGTGCTGGTCAGCCCCTGGAGCTCCATACTCCCAGGACATAAAAGGGAAAAGACGGAGCAGAACCATGGACTAACTCTCCCTGCCTGGGAGAAAGGGGGAAAAAAAGGGAATCGGTCTCTCTCTCTCTCTCTCCCTTTTGTTTGGTGTTTGTACAGAAGCAATTGTGGAATCATGCGGAGAGTGTAGGGTTTCATTCATTCACCGCTGCCTCGCTCCTGCTCAGCCACCGCAGCTGCTAATGAGGAGGAGGAGGATGAGCAGAGGGATGAAGAACCTTTCGAGACACAGAAGAGAGCATTTTCCCGTCTCCCCCTCGCATACTCACACACTCAGCATACTGCATGGGACGGAATGAATGGGAGAGTGTGCAGCAAGGACGCTGGCAGGACAATACAGTGAGTTTTCTGCCTTGTGCTTTTGTTACCTAGACTGTCTCTCACCGATGCAGTAGTTGCTCTCTCTAGCGTGGACCTGTGGGCTTTTTGCAAACCACATCACACAGACTTCTTGAGTGCGTTTGTGGTTTTATTTATCTTCTGCTTTTGGGAGTGTTAGCACATGGCACAACAATGAACTTGAGCCAGAGAGACAGAGGGGAAACAATCTCCCCAGGCTGACACCCCTGCCTTTTTTCCCCTCCACACCACTCGACATGTTTTTATATAACGCCTAGCGTGGAGCAGCTCGCACCTTAAAAGGAGTCCCTGCTTGTCTTCTGCTGCTGGACTGAGAGCCGTTGGAGTCACCAAGCCCTGCCGGTCTTCCTGTTGTGGCTCAGAAAGGAAGCAGAAAGGGAGTGTGGGAAACGAGTGCAACCGGGAGTTTGTCCCATTTGTTTTGTTGGGGGGGTGGGAGGGGGGTTTCACTGGAGTTATCATGAGCATTGGAATAAAAGGATGTCATCTGCACACCGCTCACCCTCTCTTGGACTTTGGACGTCTCGGGGAAAGGATATCTAACTGCTATTCCCCTCAAGGCCCCGCCCACCCGATTGTTTCAAAGTAAACAAAGTAGTTCAAAGTGATTAACATGCTGCTGCAACCACACATCTGCGTGCCGGAGTCAATGATGCTGCACGTTGGTATGGCAACAGCATTGGAATTGAAAACTTATGTGGATATGAACTGTTAAAAAAGGGATTGAAACAACCAATGACATGTGGATATGCTATGATGAAAGAGTAACGGAAAAAGGTTTGAAAAATACACGACTTTTGAATTTGTGTTGCGCTTCATTTTACTCACAGACAATTCTAATTGATTGCGTTGACACCACAGACCACTGCGCGCTGTGTGTCAACTTCTGCTGTGCAGAAGTGTGTTAAGACTTTGTGCCTCACACCTTGGTGTGTTTTGGCAGTATGGGCAAGCCACTGAGCCGACCAGACTGCTTGCGGCAGAACCCCAGGTGTCTTGGAAAGGGTGAGGATGAGGAAGCTTACATTGAGGATTGCTATGTGCCCCAGCGCTCCATCTATGACACTATGCGCATCAATGAGCAGATTGATCAGGGCAATAAGATCAGTCAGCCATCGCGCAGCACGCTGGGCTCGGGGGGTGAGGGCAGCACCCTCTCCAGCAACGGCACCCTTGGGGAAAGTGTCGGGGGCGTGTTTGTGGCCCGTCCCACCGATGCAGGGGCAAAGAAACTGGATGAGCGGGTTATCTTCGATGCCCTGAAGCTCACAGGGGACCCCCAGAGCATGTCACCCGTGGGTGGTGTGAGTTCTGGCATGCATGCAGGCCCCTCAACCTCAGCCACTAGTGGAGCTGCAGCTGCCGTGACCAAGAGACGCCACCAAGGCACTGATAAAAAGGACAATCCAAACAGACGTTCCTGGAAAGTATTCATGCCTCCCAGTTACCCTGAGTTTGCGGAACGTCTGGAGATATCTGCAGGCGAGGGCGCAGAGAAACGTCTGTCTGGGGCTGGAATCCCCCTGTCTCCTCTCCACCCTCTTCCATCCATAATCACTCCACCTCCCTCCCAGCCTTACACACTGCAGACTCACACACCCCCACCCACCACGTCTACTCCTCCTCTCTCCTCCTACGCCCCCTCGCCAGTCTCATTAGGAGGACCTCACACACCCCCTGCCTCTGGTTCCCCATCCTCCTCTCCAGCGATAAGCCCTCTGCCCCTCCACCCTTTCAGACAAAGACAGCCCCCTCAGCTCTACTCCCCACAGCAAAAACTGCCAAAACCACAGTCTCCCTTAGCCTCACCTGCCAGAGACCAGCGGCCCCTGCTGGCATCCGGCTATCCCAAGTCTCAGCAGGGATCTTCTGGCTCCCCCCATGGCAGCCCCTGTGCTAGCAGAGAGGCTGGAAGGAGGCCAGTGGCTGCCTCTGCGCTGGTAAGGAAAAGTGCCTCAGAGGAACAGCCTGAGAACTGGGACGTGGCTTCTGCTAAGGCCTCAGACTCTGAGCGAGATTCTCCTTTACTGGAAGATCAGGACACTGTGCCACTGATTGCTCCTCTGATCTCGCCCAAACCCGTTTTCTGCCCCCCTACCAAAGCTCGAACTTGGCCACGCAGCATGAGAGGGGGCAAGCGCAGCCATCTGGGTCGCCTCCACCTCCTGCCGCCACTACCACCTCTTCTAGGGGAGGATAGTGACCTTGACGAGGAGTCCTTATATCTTCTCGACCCTCCCTCTCCTTTCTTACAGGAGGGTGAGGGGGCATGTTACGGTGGTCTGCCCCTCTCCCCCTGTGTCAGCCAGGAAGGAGGTGAGGAGGGGCTTTTGGGTTGGACCCCTTCAGGGGCGCTGAGGGAGCGCACTGCGTCTGAACTCCGCTTTGAGGAGGACGAAATGCGGATTCTTCAGGAGATGGAAGAGGAGGAAGAGGAAGAGATTGCGGAGGAGTTGGAGAGGGAGACGGAGGAAAGAATTGAGGAGCGAGAAAATCAAGGCGAAAAAGAGGAGCTGGAAGAGGACGAGAGACGCCAAATGGAGGAGAGAGACTGGGAAGCAGTGTTGAAAATGGAGAGCAAAGTGGTGGTGGAGCCATGCTGGGATGGGGGTCTGGATGAACCCCAGCTACAGGACTGGGAAAGCCAGCAGCTCAACTCCTCTGGCCACTGGCCCCTTCTCACCCCACCAACTGAATTCGGAGGACCAGAGCCCCCCAGGGCCTCTCCATGCCCCAGCTCAGACAGCGCAGAGTCTGATGACCTCTTCCTGGAGCTCGAGCGGCAGTGCTTGGAGGAAGACAATATTGAAGTTTCCACGGAAACAGACTCTGGAGCTGGCCTTTCCTCTGCACCTTCACAGCGTATCCGCACTCTACCTCGAGTGGAGGAGGCTGCAGAGGGGGAGGAACCGAGCGTGGGTGAGACTGTGAACAGCGAGACTGTGAATAGTGAGCGTTTTGAACAGGCTGATTTAATGCAGCACACTGATCCAGAGCACGCAGACATCTCTGAGGCCCACTCCGACACAGATCTGAGTGGCCTGCCTCTTCAGGAGGGGTGCTGCGAGCAGAGCCAAACAGAGAGCGCTACAGAGAACGGTCAACCACAGCAGCCGGCACACTGTCTCCAGGTCCACAAAGTTGCTGAAATAAGGGATGAGGAGGAATATGTGGAGCATACGGAGGACCAAGAACACAGCTGCTCTCCCTCTGCGGACACAAACTCTTTGGTTGGACTGGTACCAGAGTCAGATTCTAGCGGAATCCATGAGTCTCATCCAGACCGGACTGCTCTCTCAGACACTGCACACACAGACTCGGAGCTAGCTGACGGCGAGAGTGACCCAGAGCCAGATAGCGGGGCATCTTCAGATCCAGAGCAGGAAGGGGAAGCAGAGGATCAGAAGGAAGGCAGAGATTCCAGCAGCCAGGCCCCACTCTCATGCTGCTTGCCTGGCCCTGACAACTCGGACTGTGAAGGAACTGGGTCAGAGAACACTTGCACTGAGGAAACTGGTCCTGAAGGAACATACACTGAAGTAACCGGTTCCAATCTCCTTTATAGCGAGGACACAGGGAGAGCAGACTCCTTCCAGTCAGAGAGGCCATGTATTGAAGCCCCAGAGGGCCCTGAGGACAGTAATCCGGAGGAGGAGGAGGATGTGCGGCAGGCTGTGGCCAGTGAAAGTTCCCCAGAGCCTACTGAGTTTGAGGAGGAGGAGGAGGTCAAGGAGAAACTGGGAGATGTGGAATTTTCCTCTCAGGAGGAGCTGGTCTCCTCTGAGCCCACAGATGGAAGTGTGGGAATGGCGTCCGAGAGTGAGGGAGTCTCTGAGCCAGATGGGACCCCTGAGTCAGAGGAAGCATCCTCTGAAACGGCCACACGGGCACAAGATGAGTCTACCTCAGCCGAGGGTGTGTGTGCAGATGCCGAGACTTCTGGATACGAGCTGGACATCACAGACCCCGAGCCAGGGACCATGAGCACCCCCAAGTCCGATGTGGCTCAGTCTAGTAGGGCAGAGTCTCACTCCGTGCACACAGAATCTGCACCCCCTTCTCCATCTCCGACATATCCCTTAAAACCTCACGAGCTTAGCTCAAGTCGTGACTCGAAGGACGTGGAGGCTTTCGTGACGTCGGACAGTTTCGTTTATCTCGCCGTGGCCGTGCCTCCCCAGTACTCTCAGGATGGCCCCCCTTCTCCTCTCCAGGACTGCATCGCCCCGAGCCCCCTCCCAAAGCCAGCCCCCGACTCTGAGGAGAGTGCCTTCATGTCCTCGGACAGTTTCGTGTACCTCGCTGCCCCTGAGCGCCTCGCCGCGGCAGCCACCGACGGCGGCTCCGCCTGTGAAGACGTATGCAACCTCGACTCCGAGTCGGAGGGTAGCCAGTCAGGGATGGACTTTGTTTTGGGCTCCATGACCGGAGACAGTGATTGGGAGTCTGAGGGGTCAGGCCTCGACCCTGTCACCTCAGCATCCAGGGACCAATGGGAGAGTTTGGAGTTTGGATGCTTGCAAGGACTCTTCGGTGAAGTGAATCTTGACACGGTTTCTTTTACGGCCTCTGATGATCAGGATGCTAACAGCACACCTGAGCCACAGGTGAGCAAAGAGGTACTGTAGCCTAACCTCCACATTTTCCTTTGGCAAGAGGCAGAGGTATGCATGGTCTCATCTTTCATCTACTGTAGTGTGTAGATCAGTGCAGAGTCCAGTCTGCAACTTTGACCTTGGATGCTAGTCTGTTAGCCAGGAAATGCCAGTCTCCCTCACTCACTCTCAAGATCTAAATATAGGAGGAAGATTTCTCAGACTCCACTAGTCTTCCTCTATAGCAGGTCTCAACATCCTGCTTGTTCTGTTTCTCTGACACTGTGTGTGTGTGTGTGTGTGTGTGTGCGTGTGTGCGTGTGTGTGTGTGTGTGTCCTAGTCCCTAGAGTGAGGTTTGACGAAAGTACTGCGGTTGTCTGATTTAAGTTAAATAACTTCATTTAGATTTAAATTTCAGTCTGACGCTGTGTGGGTCTGCGTGACGTTAAGGCCACATAGTTAGCATGATTACAGTAGCTGATTATTATGAGTGGCTGGGAAAATAACTTGCACATGATGCCAAGCTAGGGGTCAAGAATGAGGAAAGTCCCGCTACGGTCTCTCTGAGATGATGGCGTTCTTTTGCGTAAGCATGCAGAAAAGATTGGCATATGTTTATTCATCTGCAAAACAGACAGATGTGTCCTGGTGATGCCAAAGATGATGAGGGAAGCCTTCTGATGTGTGCTGTTGATGTGTGTTGTCTTGCCCTGGTTTGAGGCATGCAGAGTGAACCATATTTGTATAAAGTGGAGACTGAGTAAGCGGTGTGCTTATACAGATGGCTTGTTTATGTACATTCATTCAGATCAGAGATGAGAAAATAAGCTTGACTTTGTCTGCTGGACATTGGGGAGCTTTTGGTTTTTGGTTTCCTTCCTTGAAACCCAATCTAAATATTTTCGAGCGATTTAGTGTAAGCAGTGTGTGTGCGCCTGTGTTTTGACATTTGTATTTGTGTCAAACTGAAGTTTTCTGGTGTGCGGTACACAGTCCCTGGGGCCCCTTCGTCTTTCTCCTTTCAACAGTATCACTCTGTATCTCCCCCTCTTTCCATCCACAGCTCTCTTCTGCCTTTCCCTCGTTTATCATCCATTTCTACTTTTGGCCTCCTGTTTCTATCTGTTGCTCTTTCTCTCTGTCTCGGGTCTTTATTGTATTAATGTCTGCCTTAAGCTCTGGTGGCCTGTGCGGTCATCCATGTCTCATCCGACATCTCCGCTCTCCCCTCGGCCGCGGGCAGGCCTGCTCCGGCCAGCCAAATGCAATCAGGCGGCCCGGCTGTCAGAGAAGATTTGAAGCAGAGGATTATAATTACTGAGGGGGACGGGATCAGCAGCTCCAAACACTTGAGGATCCGCCTCTGGTTTAGGACAGAGAAATGCAGCTGGGGCCAGGGAAGAGTTGGCGGGGCAGGAGTCTGGAATAAAAGATCAGATGAATCGACATGTCTTTGGCAAGGGGCGGCCATGTTGGAACAAGAACATACCGATCCACACCTCCTCCAACCCTCACACCCAACTCCTACACCCACCCACCCCCCCAACACACACAAACACACACACACACACACACACCAATCCCCTGCTGGCTCACATGGGCCCTGCTATGGCGATAAGGAAGTGAGAAGTAAACAGTGAGTTCTTTAGGGGCGGCTCAGCGTTGCCAGTTAAAAAGCAAACACACACACACACACACACACACACACACTATGAAGCTGTTGTGGTATAAATAGCTGATAAGGACATGCCAGCCCTATCAGACTAGGAGCCCAGCCAAATGTACCCCCGCAGTGCTAAAGAGCAGGGCCAAGGGGAGGGTGTGGGGGCAGAACTCGAGGGACACTGGGTGGGTGAGTGGATGGATGGGTGGATGGGTTGTGGTGGGAGGTGGAGTAATCGGCCAAGATCTCATTGGGACATGGCGTTTGAGTGTATTATTTACAGTGCGGGGAGATCTCCAGTGAGACTTGATACTCCTCCATTGTTTGAACTGCGAGTGATTTAGATTCAGTGTTCCGGATCCACAGCGTTTGATGCGGATGGAGCCGTTGATGAAAACTCATTTCAACTTAATCACGATTTAGGGTTTTTTTTTTTTTTCTATCGTGGTTGTCAGTTGTTCAGGGAGTGCATGGGTGACGCAGGCAGCACAGGGCTCTGGCTGTTTGGATAATGAGCACCTGGCAGCGCTCGAGATGAAGGCTGATGGTGAAGCGAGGGGGAGTTGGGCTGGCTTATCTCATCTCCAGCCCCAGCACTTTACCCACACAGGAGAGAGAGAAAGGCTGAGACTGACTAAAAGTTAGTCACTTACTGTACTGTACTTACCCATTCTGTGCTAACACAATTTGTGCTAGCACATATTCCTCGGAGACACACCAACTCCTAGGCAGATACGCACGCTCTCAGACACAAAGAGAGAGTGTGTTTGTGTGTGTGTGAGGGAGAGAAATTGAGGGCGAGCAGTAATTTAGGGATCTGGTGACAGGGCCAAATGTAAATGTGATTGTCATGGAAATGATGGAAGTGAGAGTCTGCCCAGAGGAAGCACCTGTGGATCAGGGGGCAGGGGCTATAGGGAGACTCCCCCCCCCTACCCCCCCCCCCCCCTCATAAAGCACCACAAACAGGCTGAGCCTTTAATATAACCCCAGGAAATAAATCCCCTCCTCCTCCATGGTGCTGGAAGGAGCATGAGTAATCCTGCCTGGTCCACGTCACCCCGAGTGATGTGTTGTTTTTGGTCGGAGTCATCCAGAAATGTTGCACCGTCCCAACATTTAGGTCATGCACAGAAAATAGCTCTGCCTCTCTCTCCCTGTGGACGAGAGGAGAGGAGAAGGAAGGAGGGTGAGGGGGAGTGCAGAGAGAGAGGAAAGGAGTTCGAGGTGAGGGGAATGGCAGGAAGAGAAGGAAACAGACTGGGTGAGAGAGAGAGAGAGAGAGAGAGAGAGAAGGAAGGAGATCGAGCTGGGGCCGAGGAAGTTTCAGAGGTGAAGAAAGAACCCCTCCGGCTATGCTCTTATTGATCCGAGAGAGATAAAAAACCCCGTCTGATTGCCTGACAAACGCCAGTCGCACCCCCATCCCACCCCACCCCACCCCACCCCTACTTGCTCCCTTCGTCTTCTCTTTTGTTGCCTCTCCTTCTTTCTTTGCCTTTCTTCTCTCTCTCTCCGGCTGATGCTCATATTTGTCTTTCTCTAAGCTTTCTCTTCCTTCTTTAACTTATCGCCTCCATCCTTTGTTCCCGCATAATTGTGTTTTTGTAAAGACGGCTTTGTGGACTGTTTTTTGCTAATACTCAGGGAAATGTAATAACTCAATTCCGTGAGCGAAAATGAATTTGTTTTGTTGAATGACGGAAAGCTGCTCTGAGTCCTGAGGCAGCAAATTCGCTCCAGATCGGGGCGCTGCTTTGGGTGGGATGCGGGGAAGCTGGCACATGACTGTGAGGCTTTTTTTTTTTTTTTTCGTGCGGAGAAATGGAGCATCCCACCTCTCTGAGACGACGAAGGAGAGGGTTGAAGGATCTGGGTCTGCTTTGAGGCCTCAGGGCCTCCACTACACAGCTTGAACCCATTGAGAGAACAGGATAGTATTAGGGTTGCCAGTTCCACAGCACTAAATCAGACTTGCCGAGGCTTAAACAGAGGACAGGAGGAGTTTACGTTGCGTGGAATGTTCCGGCTCCTCCTAACCTTAAGCCGCTTCAAGATGCCCCGGATTGCCCCAGATTCACACAAAACGTTCGGAACGATCAAATATTCCGTTATATTGCTGCTAAATGAGGTGCTTCCAACCACTTAGTATCATGGCTTGTGAACACAGTCCACCATGAACTGGGAGTCATTTTTGAATGTACTCAGTAAAGAAATGTAACTCGATGGCATATTATTAGTTTCACCACATTGCATTTATTATTCTAGTTTCCAGAAGAACGGATGATGAACATACCCTACTTATGTAGCTTGTTTTATGTAGTGCTTTTGGTTGGTCTCTGCCCAACGTCCACCTTCCGAGTAGCAGGGAAGCCTTTGGCTAAAGGATTCTTCTCCGATTGAGTTTTTCGCCCCGTCATGTGCTGCCCCTCGGGTATATGAACTGGATCGTATCCAGCCACAGGAATTAGGAATTAGGGGGTTTGATTGTGCCTGAGTGATGCTTTGGAGAACATTCACTTCTGCCTTCTTAACCCCAGCCCACTTACACACACACACACACACACACACACACACAGAGTCACGCAGATGGACATTATTTGTACTTCTTAGTAGGTAGTCACAAGCATACAATCAGTGCGGTTTTGGTGAAGAGCTGCCAGTTGGCCATGTCTTGCCAGGAGTCTAAAGGCGGCAACAGCCGCCTCAGAATTCTTCTCCAAGTTTGGACAGATCAACAGATTGAATTTATGTAACTCCGCATGGGCAGGAGTTTTGTTTTTGAGCCCACTCGGCAACTGCATTGTGGGTAGGCGAACGAGGGAGCCAGTGTGGAACTGTGGTTTTGGGCTGAAAGAGAGGGGAAGCAGAGAGGAGGGGAGGCGAGGGAAGGAAGGAGAGAGAGAGGAATGAGGGGTAATGCTGAGGTTTGGAAGACGACGGAGAAGAGGAGGAGGAGGAGGAGGAGGTGGAGGAGGAGAGGACAGTCCGGGAACGATAGAAGAGCAGAAGGGTGGGATAGCACAGAGATAGAGGGAGAGAGACAATAACAAGAGAGAGTGACGTTCGTGACAGGGAGGGGTGCCTGTGACAACAGGGGACAGGGAGGAGTGACCGAAATGGCCGGAGAGAGGGAATGAGATAGAGGGAGGGAGAGAGGGAGGGAGGGAGGGAGGGAGGGAGAGTGACACAGGGATCTGCAGCATGTGTGAGTTGGGTCGGGCAGTGGGTCTGGTCCAGGGTGCCGGGGAAGAATGAGAAACATCCCAGATATTTTCCAGAGCACTCTCGCCCTCTCTCTCTCTCTCCCTCTCTGTTTCTCTATCCCTCTCTCCCTCTCTGCCTGTAACTGCCTGCCTCGGGGCTGGCCTCTGCGGAGGAGGAGGAGAAGAAAGAGAGGGAGCGTGAAAAGGAGGAGAGGAGAGAGGGCGCGTGAAGGGAGGAGAGGAGAGTGGGCCTTTACAGGAAGTGAGGGACCAGGGTGACATGGGAAAAGACCTGACAAGCCCACACATGGAAGCACTTTGGGCCTGATGGCCGCACGCACGCACGCACACACACACACACACACACACACACACACACACACACAGAGTGGACTTTAATGGGCGGCCATGCCTGCCTCAACCTGGCATCTAGGCATGGGGATCTCAAATGTTTACTTTTTATGATTTGTGAGTTGGAATGCAAATCTGTCATTGAGAAATGAATTACCAGCATGTTGGTTATGAGTTATTGCTTTATATGTGGGAAGTGATCGCATCTCTCGACGCCTATACTGTAGGTAGTGCAAAGTGTAAAGACAAACAAGCAAAAGTGTCTCTGGATGCAGTCCACCAAATGCAAGTTACTGTAGTATCTCAGAGGGATATTTTATAACCCAGTAATGGACTGAGGACAGGCTGGTGTGTTGTATTAAAAAAGGGCCTTGGAGGAAGCCAATAAAGGAGGGCAGGAGAGGAAGTCTGATGTCCAGCGGTGGTGTGATGGGGAGCGGCGATACGGGGAGAGAGGCGGACGCCAGAGGATATGTGTGCGGAGGGGAAAAAGTGAGGCAGGTCTGTGGAGAGACGGCCGGCAGGCGGGCAGGCAGGAGCAGGAGCAGGAGGAATAAGAGGCAGGAATTGGAGAGACAAAGAGGGTCAGGGGGGCCGTCAGTACAAAGACGACCACAGACTGCTCACACACACAAACACAGAGACACACACACACACACACACAAATACATGCAGGCATTCTCTCTCTCTCTCTTTCTCACACGCACGCACACACACACACACACACACACACACACACACATACACACACACACACACACACACACGGGGCAGGGTGGAGCAGGTCATGGCTGTGGCTCATTGTTGTTGAGTCCGACAGACTTCCTGTTTCAGGGCAGGAATGGCGCCCATTTTACCACAAGGCAGCTGTACCTAAACACACACACACACACACACACACACACACTCCAAAGCGGTACACAACGATGGCGGGTGTAATGATCAACTCTAAGCAAACGTTGATGTGGAGGGGGTAGAGAGTGGCTCGTAAATGCATTGGCAACGGCGGCATTCAGACACCTGGCAGAGCAAACAGGCTTTCTGGGTGTGTAAACACAGCACCTGTAAACACCATCACGCCTCCTGCACATGAAGCCTGAGAGCCGCAGGACCTCTATCACACACACACACACACACACACACACATACACACACACACACAGCCTCCCCACTGACCCAAATAGGCTCTCTCTTTCTTTCTGTCTTTCTCTCAACACACACACACACACACACACACTTTTCCTCTCTCGTGCTCTCCCACCCTGTCTGTTTCTATCGGTCTCTCTCTTTCTGGTGTCTCTCTTTTCCATTCTTTCATTCACACACACCACCCTTCCAACCCCCCCGTTCTTCTCTCTCTCTCTCTCTCGCTCTCTCTGAAGGAATTGTGTCCGCTTGTCTCCGGAGGCTGGTCTGTCAGCACCGGTAGGGATGTGTGTGTGTGTGTGTGTGTGTGGAGGGCGGGGGATTGTGGGTTGTTTGGCCAGGGCTCTTCTCAGATGGGCCCCGAGCAAACCTGGTTGGTCTGTGGTTTTCCCCGCTAACAGTCAACACATATACAGTACACACACACACACACACACACACACACACACACACACACACACACACACACATTCAAGCTGTGTCTAATTTCAGCCGGCCAAGGCGACTTGCACAAGCACGCAGCTCTCACCAAAACCACCAGCCCACCCCCACCCACCCACACACACTGGAGTATCAGATGCCCCCATTACTGTGCTGGCCCCCTCCCAAAAGCTCTTCTCTTGTCTCCCACTGTGTGGTTGTGTGTAGGCCAGAGGCTCCAGTGAGTTGTGTAGGCTGTACAGTAAGCGGCCCATGGTGAGATATACTGTGCATGGACAGTGGGACTTGTGGCCCCTCAACATTACCGTCTGAATCTGAGTCTGATTCTGGGTCTGAGTCTGATTCTGGGTCTGAGTCTGATTCTGGGTCTCGGTCTCGGTCTCGGTCTCGGTCTCGGTCTGGGGCTGGGGCTGGGTCTGGGGCTGGCCTTCACAATTCAGTGCATTTGCCAGTCGAGCTGAATGCCGACTGTGTCTGCCTACCGTACAGTAATTGCACCATCCTACAGCCTAGTCAGTGGCTCCTCCAAATCAACTCATTTGTGCTCTCCTTCTTTTTTTTTATTTCCCTCCATCTCTTCCCTTTGTCTTCTCCACCCTTCATCGCCTCCCCTCTCTCTCCCTCTCTCTCTCCCCCCCTCTCTCCCCCTCTCTCTCTGTCAGGCTCTGGAGCGGGAGCAGGTGGACAGTATCCAGCCCAAGCTGGCCCATGTGAACGCCGTGGGCCAGGGGCTCATCCAGAGCGCCGCCAAACACACCGACACACAGGCACTGGAGCACGACCTGGACACCACCAACCTGCGCTGGAACTCGCTCAACAAAAGGGTCAGTGCTCACACACACAGAGACACGCACATAGAGACATGTGCACTCACACACACACACACGCAGATATGCGCATCACGGAAGGCTTCAAAATGGCTTTAGAGTGCTCTGATTTGTCACACACCTTCACCATACCTACACAGGCAGACACACAAACAACCCCAGGTAAACACACACTCGAGCACAAGCATACTCACTCACTCAGTTTCATATCTGCAACTTTCTGATTTTCAGATGAAATTTTTCTCTGTCTCTCTCCTTTTCTCTCTCTCACTCACTCTCTCACTCTCCCTCTCTCACACACACACACACACACACAAGCACACTCTTTCCCTCTCACACTCAAACACACAGGCACAGAAAATGACTCTTGTTTCAATTTGTGTTCCTTCTTGCAGGTGGCTGAGCGCATCGCCCAGCTCCAAGAGGCCCTGTTGCATTGTGGGAAGTTCCAGGATGCACTGGAGCCTCTGCTGAGCTGGCTCAGTGACTCGGAAGAGCTCATAGCCAATCAGAAGCCCCCGTCGGCGGAGTACCGGGTGGTCAAGGCCCAGATCCAGGAGCAGAAAGTGAGTTATGCTTTAATAACACATTAATAACAAGTCCTGTTGTATGCGGTGCTTTAATGGCATTGCTGCAGTATTTATGATGGTGTGAACTGCAGCGGAGAATTTCAGCCCAACCACTCCAGCCCTTTGGGTCTTGAGCCCCGGCCAATCGGCTACTGGCAAGCAGGAAGAGAGTGGTTTACCACCCCTGTTCAGTCACTAGACACTAGATACAGTACACACACACACACACACACACATACACACACACTCGTACAGTAGTTAAAAGCACATTAGACTTGCTGCTGGTGTAGAATTCAAGGACGGTTTCAGGCCTGTTGTTTTTGTCTCAGCACAAATACACACCGCCGCCTGAACGCACAGAGAAAATGGCTAACTAGCGATTAAGGTGTCCTAGTGTTCAATCCAAATGCATGTGGCTCTCTCTCTTTCTCTCTCTCTCTTTCTCTCTCTCTCTCCCCCCCCTCCCCTACTTACTGTATGCTCTGTCTTCCCTTGTCCAGCTCCTGCAGCGTCTCCTTGACGACCGGCGGGGCACGGTGGAGATGATCCGTGCGGAGGGTGCACGCATCGCCGTCACCGCCGAGACTCAGGACCGAGACAAGATCCAGAAACAGCTGGAGAGTCTGGGCCAGAGGTGGAGCGACCTGCTGGAGAAGGCCAGCGCCAGGTACACACACACACACACACACACACACACACAATCTTTCTCACACGCAGCACGATATTAATCTTGCGTATATTCCCAAACATTACACACTGAAGTAACACAGCATCACAGACACACACACACACACACACACACACACACACACACACACACACACACACAGACTAACGCTGTCCTCGTGTGTGTGTGTAGGCAAAGGCAGCTGGAGGAGTTGCAGGTGTTGGCTCTGCAGTTCCACGAGGCCGTGGAGCCTCTGGGCGAATGGCTCAGCGCTACAGAGAGACGCCTCAGCACAGCCGAACCCATGGGCACGCAGACCTCCAAGATCACCCAACAGATCGCACGGCACAAGGTACACACACACACACTCACACACATAAGAGCCGATCGAGCGTACAGGTGCAGAAGCGCAGCTGGGAGGAATGGACCTCCCACCCCTACGGGCCCAACCCTCATTATATCCCATCATTTTTTTTGTCCTTTACTTTCAAAAGGTTTGTATTTCAGTTCAGTTTTCAAAAGTTTAGTCTTAGTTCAATCTTTTCATTTGCTCATCGTCGTCTTCATTTCTGGATCACAGCGTTGGAAAACCAGTCAAGTCACTCCTTAGTTCACGTACAGTAGTTTTATTTGATTTTTTCTGCATGTTCTGTATTTGTGTTATGATTTAGCATCGGTTTGTCCTTATGATTTCTCATCCGCATGCTTTTGGTCATGAATGTTTTTGCCTTCTGTTGCCATCTCTCCTTTGTTCTTTTCTTTTTCTTTTCTTTTCTTCTCATCTCACCATTCATTCCTTTCTGCCACTGCTCTGGGGGTCACTCTCAGGCCCTCAAAGAGGAAGTGACATCACGGGGGGTGGAGGTTCAACACCTGGAGGCCGTGGGCCAGTCGCTGACCCCGCTGAGCTGCCCGGCCGACTGCGATTGGCTGCGGGAGCGCGTGGGGGCGGTGCGCACGGGCCACACGGAGCTCCTCGATTGGTGCTCGCGGCGGGAGGCCATGCTGGAGCAGGCGCTGGCCAATGCGCAGCTGTTTGGTGAGGAGGAGGTGGAGGTGCTGAACTGGCTGGCCGAGGTGGCCCAGAGGCTGGCCGAGGTCTCGGTGCAGAGCTACCAGCCAGAGCTGCTGGCCCAGCAGCACAAGCACACACTGGTACGCCATACTGCACATTGCCTTTGATGAGAGAGTGTGAGCACACACACACACACACACACACACACACACACACTGCTATGCCACACAAAACACACACAATGGTACGCCACATTGCCTTGGAGAAAGTAGACGCACACGCACACGCACATACACACACACACACACGCTGCTATGCCACACAACCATGTACAGAAAATGTGCTGTACACACTGCGCAAACACACTGGTAGGCCACACAGCCAACACATTCGGCTATGCTACATAACCATGTAGAGAAAACACACACACTGTGCAAAACACACACACCGTGCAAACACACACCAGTACGCTGCACAGCTCTGTAGAGAACACACACACACACACACACACTGGTACGCCCCCACCCCAGAGAACAGCCCCGCTGGGCACAGGGCAAGCGTATGAGCGCAGGGCTAAACACACTGAGGGAATGAGAGGCTCTGGCCTCCATTGTTCTGTGGGTGATGTCACTGGTGGGGAGAGTGTTTTTGTAAGCCTGAAAATAAATGGCCAACTGACTCAGGATTCCAGTCACTTTGGGCTTTCCAGTGTTCTGTTTGAGTGTGACTTTACCGCCGTTCCGCCCCCTCAGTCCCTGAACGAGGAGATCGTCAGCAGGAAGAAGACGGTTGACCAGGCCATCAAGAACGGACAGGCCCTGCTGAAACAGACCACAGGTGAGGCAGCATGTCTGACAACGCCTCCGGCAGACTGAGCACATTTTGACTCATGCGAAGGACAAAGAGCTGTCTGTTATTCTTTAGGGAAACATAAACTCATTGCATGTGCAGTACACTGTAGATATTTGCAGTAGAAACTGACTCCAAAACAGTCAGTCAAGAGCAGGAAGCCGCACACAATAGCTAAATGATTTCAGTAAACCGTATCGAAAACAAATACAGAATGGCTTATATTATTTCGGTATTTGTTTCCAGTACAGTTTTCTCAAATCATTTAGCTCTTATATGTGGCTTCCATTTTTTTTCTTTTTTTTTAGATATTTTGAAATATCAGAAATGACATAATGCTCGTTTTTTTTTTGGGGGGGGGGGGGGGGGGGGGGGGGGGGGGGGGGGGGGGGGGGGGGGGGGGGGGGGGGGGGGGGGG
>JASCQY010000068.1:14100622-14124237 GCA_030264315.1 Sardinella tawilis
CCTCTCTCCTATATAATGCTGCCGCTAACACATTAACCGCTACGCTAGCGCACAGCTACAGCTACGTGCTACGTGCTAGGTGCTACAGTATGTGTTTGCCCCTTAAGGCTCACCCAGACACATGTGTACATACATACATGTGTGCATAGCACATCAGGCTTGCACCCGGGCGCTAATTACGCCTAATTATTGCTCATTATTAATGAACTGCGTGCATACAGTGTGCAACGCAGTTGTAACAAAGTTGCTAGTAAGCATGCTAGTTTAGCGACCACCAGGGGTTCGTTTCCTAAAAGGCTTTAGAGTGCTACACAGTTGTTTACCACATGAGTGAGCATACAAGTGCTAATATAAAGGCTCGCTACACAGTGGATGTACAGTACAGTACCAGTGATCTTGATGCCTAGCCAAGCTTTTAGGAAACGGCCCCAGAGCGTTAAGAGAGTCGTAGCATGTGTGACACGTGTGCCCCACCACCACAGGGCGCCGCCTCGTCCAAACTGCGGCGGCCAGCATTCCACTCCAGCCGCGGCTCACTGACGGGGGAGAACGGAGGAGCCACGCCCGCCTCCGCATCCAAGGGACGCCCAGGTGAGCGTAAGGGTCCATACGTACCTGAGCTTGGCTGCCTCCCCTCCTCTCTCAGCCAAGACACACACACACACACACACACACACACACATACACCACAGGGGTCACTCATGCTGTGGAAGAAAACATGCAGCCTAGTCTGAGATTGTATAAATGATGTTTGTTCTATTAGGACAGATGGTAACACTTAATTTGAAGGGGTCTCCATAAGGGTTACATGAGCCTGTTATAAACATGACATGACATGGATTATGTAACAGTAATGACACTTCAATCCCGGTAATGACTGTTGTCATTAAGTGTCATTCAGTTTTTGAAATGCGGATTCAGGATGCAGACATTACAACAACAAAAAAAATTACACTTAATGATTATGGTCAGACTGTTATAATGTTCATTTTTATGCTTATAACAGGCTTCTGTCACCCTAATGTAGACCTTTTCAAACAAAGTGTTAACGGACAGATAAGAATACAATTTTCAAGTTTTTGAGCAAATAGATTGACAAGTTTCTTATTCGGATTCTTCTAGAACAGACTTGTTAGTGTGGCCAGTGTGTGGCCAATGGTCACTGTCTCGTTTATGCTTTCTTAATGCATACTCTTATACATAGCCTACTGCTCTGCTCTCATCCATACTCTCAAACATACTCTCAGCATTCCTACATACTCACTCCTGTCCTGTCTCTCTTCCCCAGACTCCAAGCGCACCCCCTCCTCTGCCAGCGGTCCGGCCAGCCGAGCAGGAAGCCGCGCCGGGAGCCGCGCCAGCAGCCGGAGGGGCAGCGACGCCTCGGACGCCTCGGAGCTCCTGGAGACGCGCTCGGCCTGCTCCGACACCTCCGACACGCCCCGCCGGCCCGGCAGCAAGCCCTCCAAGATCCCCACCATCTCCAAGAAGGCGCCCAGCCCCAAGACCCCGGCCGGGAAGAAGTAAAAGTCAGGAAGGGAATGGAGGGGGGGCGGGGGGGCATTCACACTCTCTCTCTCTCCCCGACCCCTTCAACTCTTCAGGCCCAGCCGTGGAGGAGAAGGAAGAAAGGCCACACAGCACATCCATCTGAAACCAACACACAAACATCCACCTAGAGTCTGCCAGCACCAGCTGAGTCTGGCCAGCTGCGGTGGCCCGGAGAGTTCAGCACACGCGCATTGGCTGGCTGGCTGGCTGGCTGGGGGGGGGGAGCAGACTCCTGTGAACTGCTGCCCTAACCAGACCCAGTCTGACCCCCACCACCTTCACCTCCACCTCCATCTCCTCACCCTCCCCTCCCTCCCTCCCTCCCTCCCTCTCTCTCTCTCCTCTTCGATTCTCCTCCAGGCGGGCGGGAGACGGGAGAGGCCGCTGCTGCTCCATTAGCCCCCACCCATACCCCCCACCCCCACCCGCCGCTCGGACTAACGGTAGAAACCACAGGATGCTGCCTTATTTGTGTTTCTCATTGTCCTTACTTTTGACCATCCGTCGTCCTTACTCACACCTTAGAGACCTTTGGGGTCTTTGGCTCTTTTGTTGCCCCCCCTCTGAGTGGGTTACTGATACTTCAGCACATGCACTTGGACTAGCTGGACAAACACACACACACACACACCAAACAACAACAAACACACACACACAGCCATACACTAACCTACAGCACAATGCGTCCAGGACACTCAGGGGGTAGAGGAAAAGACAGTGGGGGATCCTCTGATTTGATTGATTGATGGATTGATTAGTTGATTGGTTGATTGACTGATCCATGAACTGACTGATCCAGAGGAAGATGAGTCTTGGCATGAGACCAGCATCTGACTGCAATGTCAATGGGGTGGCGTCCCTCACCACAGCAACATAACCGGGTCCACAACATGTCCGTACGCTGCGCTGCTCCTGAGCCATGCTACGGGGAAGAAGTGCATCCAGTAAACAAACAAGAAAACAAAAACAACTCCACTAAATGGACAGATCTGCACTTAAGCTGGGGATCTTGTGGGAGGCTGTGCACAAGACCATGACATAACACAGCACACACACACACTAAGACAAACAAAAACACACACACACACTGGGTGTGCCAGCACCCTGTAGTGATCAGACTTAAGTAGTGTGTTTCTCGACGTTCCAATCGAGTGTGTGTGTATGTGTTTGTGTTTGTGTGTGTGCTCAGTCGTGCTCAAACCAACCTCCAGATGCCCAGCAAACTGCACAGCCGCCCCCAGTCTCTCAGACTGTGTGCTAGACACGCACACGCCACCGCCATTCACCTTTGACCCCTCCGGTGTTGTCATGGTAACCCACGTGCTCATGTGTTGTTTTTAACTCTGCTTCCTCCTCACAAGTTACAGAAATGTCTTTTTAAAGGTCATTACGTCACTTCACAGTATGCAAAAATTAATAAATTGTGAATGTCTCTTTTTTTCTGATTAATTTATAATCCTATTGTATTTGTTTTCTTGTTCCTTTTTCTAGTATAAGAAAAATGTGTATTTATTTTTCCGTACAGGATCATATCACCTTTGGAGAGTGACTAGTATTAAAAGAATTCTGATAATAATGATGATCATGATGACGACGACGATGATGATGAGGACTTTTTAAAAAAAAAACCCTGGAGACTGCCTCTCCTAGAGTAGTTTACTTGATCCATGTTTTTTTTTCTTTGTGGTTTAACTGACAAGGAAGTTGACTGATTCCAGTGGTGGCCTTCTTCACCTATGACTACAAATCCCAGATCCTGTCTAAAAGTGGCTTCCTACTGTGTGTAGGTCCAAGACATGAATGAGGAGGACCTCAGGGGGTTGATGGGATAGCGTTCGGGGGGTCTGGTCTCTACTTGACCCCCGCCTGACCCCCCCTCAGGCGCCTCCCCTTGATCGGCTCGTCAAAATGTCTTTTGTCGTCGTTGACAAACATTGCTCCTTCGTTTGTCGTTCCGAAGAACACAAGCGGTTGGCAAACGTGTCGAGAGTGAGCGATACCTTAAAGTGGCTCCTATTTATTTATTGTCTCGAGCAAAGCAAGGAGGAGCTGGCGAAAGGGATGGACCTTTCGCTTGTGTTACTGTCCGTGTAACATGACATTTGAGTGTGGGGATACAGGGGGGATGACATTGTGTAAAAGAAAAAAAAATAAGATTATAAAACCTTTTTTGTTCTTTTGTATTAAAATAATGCTTGCAGTAAAAATATCCAGTTTTGTCGTGTGTCCTTATTTTTCCATAGTGTGAACTGTCAGAATGGCTTTAAGAATAACTCTGTGTGGACAGTAATTCTCGACAAATCTCTCTCAGGAGTGCTGTGTGTGTGTGTGTGTGTGTGTGTGTGTGTGTGTGTGTGTGTGTGTGTGTGTGTGTGTGTGTGTGTGTGTGCGTGTCTTTGTGTAAATTTCATGGGTAACAGGAAATGATGATTAGGAATAGGGAGCAATTACTGTCCCAGTGATAAGGACACACCCTACAAAACTACTGTAGCCTGCATATATATGTGTGTGTCAGTAAGTCTATGTACGTAGGGGTGTGTGTGGGTGGGGGGGGGGGGGGGGGGTTATGGGGGTCATGGTCAAGCATGTGGAAAGGAACGATAACTAGTAGTGCATGTCTGTGTTTGTATGTATATGTGCCGGTGTTGGATCTTGTATATGTTTGGTGTCTCCACAGAACGGATGGGGTTTAGGAAGGGTGGTGTTTTATAGTTTTGTGTGTGTGTGTGTGTGTGTTTTACAAGCCTCACTCTGCAGCTGTGTGTGTGGGTTCACATACAAATATTTAAACCCACTCACATCCTCCCCCACGTACATGTCATCACCACAGCACCAGCACTGCTGACCATCAACAAACACACATACACACACAAACACACACACACACACACTGCCACTCTGCCCACACTGTCCCATCCAACTCTTTAACAAATAAAAATCACCTCTCTGCATCGCCACATTAACGTTACCCATGAATAGTGTGCACCTTGTTTGCCTGCTCTAGCCTTTGCACCTGAGTGGGCATCTACGCCGCTTTCCAATTGGTTTTGCACATAGGTTTGGCTTCTGTGGGCGAAGCCATGTGACCACTTTTCAAAGCGACCACAGAACTGGGCACGTTTGAAGTTACTCACACACACACACACTGACATACAGAGGGACTGGCTCAGACATAAACCCTGCTCTACATTTGAGTTGGTTCCCGGAGGGGAAGATCCTGTGCAGAAATCAACATGTGCCTTAAACACAAACCTGCATTGAACACCGCCGATTAAGATGGATGAAGAAATTTACACTTGGCAACAGTCTCAGTGGACTTCAAAGTCATTCCTGGGTTTTTAATGGAAGCTTGATTTTCCAGAATTACAGACATTTCCAAAGATTTGTTTGGATAAAACACATACCTCCATTCATCTGTTGGTTCTGTGACAGCAAATGGACTGGTCTAGAAACAGCAGTAGATAACACTGCAGAAAGAGTGGACGAATAGAAGAGAGATGAAAGGCTAAGAAGGGAGGAGAAGGAGGAAGAGGAGGGAGGAGAGGAGTCATCAAGGCACTGTGGAGAGAGTGAGGGAGTCTGCCTCGGTTTGGAAACACCCTCACTAAGAGGGGCATCCTGTGATGTGCAGCCTTCTGGGATTACACACTGCTCTCTCTCTGCGCGTCAGACCAAGAGGACCGCCAAGGCCAGGAGCACCACAGGGTATTTTGTGAGTTTACACTTGCTGGATTACACACATTGCTTCTCCTGTTGAATGAGCAAATGAAGGATTTAAGGAATCTGTATGGTTGCCATGGGTTATGTGAAAAGTAAATGATCTGTTTCTTCTTGGGAAACAGAAACATGTTTTTAACTTCTTGATGATCTCCAAAGAGAAGGGAAAAAAAATCTGGCTTCATCTTGATGTAACCAGGAAGGAATATTGAAATCCAGGTTTTGAGTAGGAGATTTGCTGTGGATGATTTCCATGCCTTGTGGATATACAGTGTGGTTTTGATCACGCCGAGGCTTGCTGCTGGATCTGGAGAATTGGCAGGTGTGTCATTTGATTTGGGAACCTCCGAAGAAAGACTCTCTTGTGCGTCTGACCCATTTTATTTATTTTTGTTGTGACTCATATATCACATTTCTGCCGGAGCCCAGCACACGTCCACCTGCTCTCTCCTCAACCTTTTATGCGTCTCCAAACTCATTTCTTGGGAAGCCGAGTCAGTAACTCCGTCAAAATACATGTTTATATTCCTCTGCTCTGGCCGTTGTTCCTGTGCTAGTCATTTCTTCCTCTGAACGTGTGTATGAAACGGCTTCTTCAAGGAGCAAGTGTTGCTGTGTTTTTTTGGAGGCGCACTAAAAGTGGACCCACAGTAAGGAAGGAGCCAGGGGAGAAATGAGAGCAGAAAACACGGCCCTTTCTTAATGAAACCCGGACAGCAGACAACCATCCTCCAGGACGTAACGTTATAATAACCAAGTGCATAAACGTGAATGGTCAGTCAGTCAGACAGTCAGACGACTCCTTGTGTTGGCCACTGTGTGATAGTTACTTTTCTGCTTCAGCTTTTTCTGCTGCTGTGACAGTTCCAGAACATTCTGGGTTGTTTAAATCACTGAGACTCCTGGGACAAGCGAAAAGGAAACACTTTGCTGTGCTGAGCTTTGCTGTTGTGTTTTTTAACCTTTAAGTGCCACAAAATAACAGTGACGGAACCACAGTAATGGCAGTGGGTATCTCAAGTCAAGACTCTACAGGATATTGTGAGAAGACCAGCTCTGGAGGATACACGCTCTCCTGCTGTTGGAGAGGTCGGAGAAGCATCAGCCAAGGCCAGGGCCAAGACAGGAGGTTATCCCCCCTGGCGCTCCTGCTGCCTGTTTGCGTGCTGCTGTGTGTGTGCGGGGGAGTGGAGGGGGTGGTCCACTCCAGTTTTCGCCGCCTGAGTGGCCGTGAGAAGAAGGAGATGCAGCGGGAGATCCTCTCCGTGCTGGGCCTGTCGGGGCGCCCCCGTCCCCACCCACCGCTGCGCCCTCCGTCCGCGGCGCCGCTCTTCATGCTGGACCTGTACCATGCGGTGTCCGAGGGCGAGGAAGGGTTGGGGGCTGGCCGGCTAGCCGCCGACGGAACGGGACACATCCACACGCACGCCTTCCCCACGCTCAGCACACACATGCCACCTCTTGGTACGGTTGTCAGCGAGGCCGACACCGTCATGAGCTTTGTCAACGTGGGTGAGTAGTTGGTGTGGGTAAAAAAAAAAAAAAGAAAGAAAATAGTGGGTGTGGGTAGGGGTCAAAGTTCACCTGTGATGGCTGCCTGTCATGGCTCAGATTTCAAGAATGCAGAAAGAAACAAAATGCATTCAATTTTTAGCCCGTCAGATACAGTTATACAAAATAGGCAGCAGTAAAATTCTAAGTTTACTGACTCCAATGAAAATGTGTAATGCAGGTTCCTTGCTGAAAAAATGCTGGTGTCTGGTTTTAGATGGGTTTAGCCGGTTTTGGCTGCTCTTTCTGTAGCCTAGCTGTTTTTTTGTTTTGTTTTTTTTAAACAGCTTTTGTGGGTCTTTTCTGGTCTCGCTGGCTGGGCCACCACATGGGCTTGCTGGTGTGACCATCTTAGGTGTGCCAGTTTATGTTAATCATTCTGGTTACCAGGCTATTAAGCTCACATTGATGGTTTTAGATGGTCATACTGGTTTGATCAACCTAGAAAGCTGGACATTGCTGGATTGACCAGTCAACCTCTATCTAAATTGACCAGCCTAAACTGGTCCAACACAGCTTAAACCAGCAAACCATCATAAACTGGTCAAGCTGTTTTTTTCCAGTTGGGTATACTGGATATTTTTTAAATGAAACAAATAAGCAAATGAACAGATAAGTTGTATACATGAAAGACCACTAACTGGTTGGCTTTCATGGAATGCATTTAGTAAACAACTTTTCTTCAGGGGACCACTTACTAGGACTGTTCAAAACCACCAGAGGCCCATGAAACCAAAGAATGATGAAGTTTTTAAATGACTACTGCAACAACTTGGCAGATGTGGATATTTTACTGTTACTGTTTACATGTGCAGTTTGGCAAGCTGCACCTACTGTATGTATGCGGCGAGTCCTGCCCAATCAAGACAGAAGTCTTAACTAAGGGAGTTGTCCGATGAAGATGAATATCCTGATTATGCTTGGTATTTGTTGGGTGGTATGCAGACTTGTCCTAGGTCTCCCGTTCCCACTATTACTGTAAAGGCTGTTTTCCTGTTGTGGTTCAGACAGCTCCGATTCTTATCACCAGATAAGTTAAAACATCCTCTTCCCAATCGTCCCCTTCCTCTCCCTCAGAAGAGGACCCTGGGATCTCACTGGATGCTCAGGAGTTAGGCTATGTTATACAGTATAGTACAAACCCAATTCCAAAAAAGTTGGGACGTTTTTAAAATGTGAATAAAAGCAAAATACTATCATTTTCAAAACCTGGAAGCCTTATATTTTATAGACAACAGTGAAAAGACAATATATCAACTGTTAAAACCGGGCAAAATGATTGTTTTGGCGGAAATAAATGCTCATCTGCAATTTGATATTTGCAACATGTCTCAAAAAGGTTGGGGCAGGGTCAATAATATGCTGTAAAAGTTAAATAATGCTAAAACAACACAAGGAGGAACATTTCAAAATGAATCACATTGACTGCCAACATGAATGTACACAGAAAAGACCAGCAAAGAGAAGCTGAGTCGCTCAGAATTAAAGATGAGGAGTTTATTACTCATTTATTACTTAAAAATATTGAATTACCACGATTGCATGTTTGTAAGACCTATTCCTGTAATCACCATCATTGTATGGGTTTATGAGATCATGAAATACCCATTGTCTATAAACATACTTTGACATTCCAACTCTGAAAGCTGCTGAAAATATGACGATGCAAAGAATGCTTCATAAGTAGACATGATGGTGAGGCTAAACGGTCTTACATGGGCCTGATCTCATTTTAGATGGACCTAGAAGATATGGGAAACTGTCCTCTGATTAGAGAAGTGAAATAATGTCATTATTTTTGAAAATCAAGGAGTCTTGCATCCTCTGTGCTACAGAGAAAATGAATCATCCAACTTGTTTTAGTGGTCAGTTGAAAAGACTGCATATATGACGGTATGGGGGTGGAGTAGTCCCTTGCTTATGGTCTGCTTTCTCATCTGGAGCGTTAAAATTCATGCTGAATGATATAAATATCAATTTTGAACAGCGTAAGTACTGTACCACTCAGATTACTAAATTTTAAAGGAAGGCCTACTGTATTGGCAGATAATGAGGATATACTGCATTCTCTACTAAATTCCAACAGTGTAGCTTCATCATAAGGGAGACCAGATGATAAAATGTCTGTCTTGCAGTCCAGATACAGTATGTCACATTTTAAGCATGACAAAAAGGAAAACATGACGAAGAAGATACCTTCCCGTTGAGCTGCTGAAATCATGTCTAGGACAAAAAAGAATGCTCTTTTTATATAAAATCATCTTGTCAGGTTATGGAATTAACTGTGAAGTGTCGTCCTTTGTTTTATCTTTAGTCTTAATGAACTTTTGCTGCCTTTTATTGACACCGTCCGAACTTTTTTGAGACATGTTGCTGGCCCTAAATTTGAAATGTTCTTAAATACCCCATTTAACAATGCAATTTTCTAATTTTAGCAACTGATACATGTATGTCGCTTTTGGGCTATTGTCCACTATGTATGTTGCTTGTATGATTTGAGAATTATAGCATTTATTTTTTATTTGCAGTTTACGTAGCGTCCCAACTTTTTTGGAATTGGGTTTGTAGTTATGTTGTATTAAGTTCCACTTGAGTGAAATAAGTACAGATATCCTATCAAAAAATGACTTTGGTAGAAGTTCAAGTCACCCACAAGCATGTTACTCAAGTAAAGGTCCAAAAGTATCTTAAGTAAGTTAAGTAATCTGTAATTAGTTCATAAGAAGTAAAAGTACAAATATGCTAAAAGAAATGAAGAAGAAATATCACTCTGAGAATGAAATATGGTGCTGACATCACATCTACAGGTTAATGGAGAATTTGTTGCTTGCACTTGACCAATGGCAAGTTGGCTTCCCCAAAGCAGTCACTGAGTCACTCCGAATTCAATTTCATCTGATATTTGTAACTGTGCTGACAATTGACAATGTAGTGAAGTAAAATTATGCAATTAACTAGGAAATGTAGTGAAATTTAGTAGATTTTTTTAACAAATCAAGAAGTAGGCTATATACAGTACTCTAGATATTCCAAAAACTTACTTGACTTAGTACTTAGTCATACTGGAGTATTTTCTCTCAGTTACTCTACATCTCTGTGTAGTGCTGTAGACTGTGGATGTCTAAGGGATCGTTATGTAGATGACACAAAACGACACAAAATTTAGTGGGGGGGGGGGGGGGGGGTTTACACGATCCCCAGTAAAGCCAGATTCATCTGCAGCCTGAATAGACAAAGCTGCATTGTTCCACTACTCGAATGTAATCCCGGCCGTCTTCTGTGCGCATTAGCATGGAGCTGCCTGTAGCCTACAGATGAGTGTGAGCCATGCTAGACAAACACTGTGGCAGGCAGGCAGGCAGGCAGCTGAACGGAGGCACATGCACAGTACAGGAATAGCTAGTCTCAGGCCAGGTCATATGGACGGAGCGCTCGGTGGCGGACGTCTCCAGTGGGCTGCATGGTCCAGGCCCGGGCAGTGAGATGAGATGGGGCTCAGCGCGCACAGCTGTGCAGAATTACAGGCCTTGTTGCAGCTCTCAGCAGATGAAAATACTGCTGGATGGCTCTCTATATATATCTGAGCAGCCTGTAATTAGTGGTGCAGTGCTGTTGGGCGGCCGGGGTGTAATTACAGAACGTTCTGGTCCAGGCTGGGGGTGTCCGTCTGCTCCGGTGTGCTCGGCAAGGTCACACACTTCACTCCTCTATTGCCATTCTTCCTGCGCTCCATCTCTTTGTCTCTCTTTCTACTGTACCTCTCATTCTTCTCACGTCCGTGTTTTTCTTTCTTTGCCGTTCTTTCTTGTTCCCTCTTGATCATTGGCTGCTTTGTGGGTATCCACTCGCCCACATCCTCTCACCACTACTCTCTCTCTCTCTGTCCCTGCAGCTCTCTGTCTCTTTCAGCTTCTTGTCCTCTCCGGCTCTCAGCCGTACTGACAGTGGAGCTGTAAAGCTTTGGTAGAATCATATCCACAAGGATTGATATGTGGACCTTTGCTCTTTATTGAAAACAAATTGAAAACAAACAAATTGAAATCATTAAATGTAACAATAAATTCCCATGATGATGATAATATTATACAAAAATATTTATCCATGATATTTCTAATGAATCTATGAGGCAGTGTTTGATGCAGTATTGCAACACGTAGAAAACTATGCAGTGAAGCCATTTGAAAAGAAAGAAAGAAAACCTGTTCTACTAAGTAAATAATTTCCCAGTGTTTGTAAATAATTTGACAAGTTTTCCTCCCACCCTTTCAGAGGAGCATGAGCGGGGCCTGCTCCAACCACGTCCGTACTGGAAGCAGTTCCGCTTTGACCTCAAACCCCTCCCACAGGGGGAGACGGTGACGGCGGCGGAGTTCCGCATCTACAAGACCCTGCCCATGGGCCCGCGGGCCAACCACACGCTGCACATTTCTGTCTACGAGATCCAGGGAGAGAACAAACACAGGTGCCGCACTCCCAGAAACCAGCGCAAACACACAAAGCCGTGGCTGAATTGTATGGGTTCTGAAATATGTGTTGACAAAGTCTATTGCCTTACACACGCCTGGTTCATTCATCATGTTGTCAGCTGCTAGGCATTTGTCTCTTGGCATTTGCTTTTACGTCATACATCATACATGAGCTGCGCTATGGCCTGGCTGCACAGCACACAGAAATAGGCACAGGTTTACCACAGCGGCTCATTTCAGTCCCGCGTTGCTCTGCATTTCAACTGGATAAACTGTTAAATACAGAGGCTGCTGAACCAACGAGAGAAAAGTCCTCCTGACCGAACAGAAGCATTTGACCGAAAAGGAGCTTTAAAGCCGTTACCTTTGTTTGAGACAGTTCAGACTCAGATTCAAGAAGCTTTATTAGCATGGCTGTAATGTTATTCAGTATTGCCAAAGCATTGCAAAAGACAGTATCAACCACTGTTCAACTACTCTCCACAATTAGACAGAACACTGTGCACATCAAATGTAACGTTATGCTGCAGTTTCAGATGCTCAGATCTAATTCTTTGTTTCATTCTGTCACAGATCGGTTGGTCTCGCCTCTTATAGAATCCCCGTGCCTAGTGAGCTATACACTAATGTGTTTAGCATGTACATGCTTCAGCAGTCAGTCACACAGTTTGTCGTCATCCTCTCCATACTCATAAACGTGCAGGGAGGTTTCCCTTCCCCTCCCCCACCTGGAAGCAGGGACAACGTGGGACCCACATTCCCATACCAGCACTCATACATACACACATGAGTCATGCATGTTCACACGCACTAATGCTTATCAGTGTAGACACACTCTCGCAAAAACACCACACGTTATCCTTTTTTTCTGTTTTTGCAAGATTCGTTTTCTCTCGCATCAAGTCAGCAGCTCCTCACACACACTGTCTCAGACACATCTGTACATAAACTGTGTCGATGTCAGAGACTGATGATACAGTCCTACACAGTATATGCGGAGCTGCACACATACGCAGTAGATTTTGGTCTGTAGTCATGGCTGCTGCTGCTGCGGCTCTCTGTGTGTGGTGCACTAACATACTGCATGCCTGTGCTGGCTCCTGTTGCAGGGAACCAGATCTGGTGCTGCTGGATATGCAGTCAGTGCCAGCCAGGCAGGAGGGCTGGCTGGTATTCGATGTGACTGCAGCCAGTAACCGCTGGCTGGTGAACCCGCACAGCAACCTGGGCATCCGGCTCTACGTGGAGACGGAGGAGGGTGAGGCACAGACTGGGGGTCGGCTTTGGAACATCTCAGACACGAATAAATAAACAGATCAACAAATAGCTGTTAGTGCCTTAACACAGAGGCGTCTGTGTAAGCCCATTCATAACAGGACATTTACTTCGGTGCGCTGGACAGTACATCTCTGTGACCATTATGTGTCACCGTAGTACACAAGGTGCTTTCAAGAGCAAAGTTATTTAATTTCAGAGAAATGATACACGCTGAAATACAGAGTGATCTACCATTGCTTAGAGTGTAAGGCACTACTAGATGAGTCCGTAATGAGTAGATAGTGCAGAGTCATGTAGAGGCATGCAGAGGCTGCCACAAGTAGGGCTTCTTTAGATCTCTTACAGAGATGATGGATTTGTAGAAATAATCAGCACTGTTCATCACATCTCTGTAATCCAAAAGGTCATGCACAGTAAATGGTATAGAAGTCATTCATTTGCCAACTAAGCTTCAAAACGTCAACCTGTCTGAGGTCGCTTCATGTGTCCTGACTAAACTATAGACTTGTTTCCCATCAATGGAACCACCTCCCCTTCGTGTAAAACATTTAGTTCATCATGTCGGCACATGCAGTATGATTGCCTCCGTTGCCATGGTGAAGGTCAGTACTGAAATGATGCATCGTCTAGACACAATGACAAACTCCAAATGTAGCCAAAAAGAGCTGAAAGGAACTTAAGGCCGTGTGGCACAGATCCAAATGAATTGGTGAGGCCCAAAAATAGTCTCAGACAGGTTTCTGCCATTTGCTTTTGCTAAATTTCATCCAGAAACATCTAGAAAACCCTGGCAGACACGGAGATATCTGACAGTGTAGTTAAACAGACAGGGGGTGTCAAAGAGGGTTAGTCATCCCATTAGACTACTGTCAACATGCTTGGCTTAATGACCTTATTGAAAGTATGTAATGCATAATGTGTCATGTATCTATACAGTAATGATGTACAGTCATTTGGCTGCAGTAGTAGTTGACATAATCTGCTCAACTGTTACTAGAAGTTTCTAAAGAAATTTGGGTTTCTTGATGTTGGTAGATTTACAAAGCTCATATGGTTGAATCTGTCTATCAAACCTTCAGGCCCAAGTCTGCGTTAATCACAGACCTCATTCCTTCTCCTCCAGACCGCTCGCTGTCTCCAGGACTGGTGAGGCTGGTTGGCCGACAGGGGCCTCGCTCCAAGCAGCCTTTCATGGTGACGTTCTTCCGGGCCAGCCAGGCCCCCTGCCGCCCTCCTCGAGCTGTCAGACACAACAACCCCCGCAAGAAGAAGCCCAAATATATCTTGCCACATCCCAACAGGCCAGGGATATTTGGTGAGCTTGCAAAGGAGCTGTGGAACTTGCTCAATGAAACCTGTTCTGTCAAGCCTTTGGTTCTAACAGCGATGGTCTCTCTGTGCACAGATCAGATTCCCTCAAGCGGCCGGCAGGCCTGCAAAAGACACGAGCTGTATGTGAGCTTCAGTGATCTGGGATGGAAGGTTAGCTTTCTCACAAACATGCCACCACATCACCATACACATGTCAACATACTCTTTTGAGGTTGGGTGAAGGCAATGCGAATCCCTGCAGTAGAACATTCTGTCCACAAACTGGTCTGAGGACACACTCACATGAGCACATTGCAAAATGGCCAGTCACATGTGACTTCACTGTTGTTGTACAATTCTGTGGAAAAGAAAGGTTCTATAATTAGATTGTAGCATAGCCGCGCTATCCCCATGTCTAAACGACGTTTGGGTCTAGGGACTCTCAACAGGGAGAGAAGGCGGATTAAAAGGTTGTCATTCAAATCTCTCTGCAGCAATTGGTTAGGTATACTGTATAACCACTCAGCGCAACGAGTTGGCTGACGTAGTACCTAGAGTGCCGGAAACTAGAGGATGGGGGAGTTTGGTTGTTTTCTCCCAGAGTTGTCGCGCCTCTGTCGTCACTTTGTTACGCCTGCCTTCTGACTCTACACTTCACGGTGATTCGTCGGCCAGTCGTAGGAACATCCAATAATAAGCCCTATGAAGAGTCACTAGACGTCCCCGGCAGAGAATAACATTTGTTGCCAATAGGGACGTATAGCGCGGCTAGGCTAATTACATTGTGGAACCAGTAGAAATCAGATAAATAAATTTCGTAGACCAAAAAAAATTTTTTTTTTGAGACATTATTTACACGGCTCTAGTCAAAAGCAAGATTAAACAAACATTCACTGATGCAAAGCTGCTGTTCTGATAAGTGTGACTGGTGTGTGTGTGTGTGTGTGTGTGTGTGTGTGTGTGTGTTTGTCTCCCTCAGGACTGGGTGTTAGCTCCTCGTGGCTACTCAGCCTATTACTGTGATGGAGCGTGCGACTATCCCTTAGGGGCCTGCATGAATGCCACCAACCATGCCATGATCCAGCTAGTGGTCAGTTTTCTTTTTCTTTTTTTTTTCCACTCGCTGAGCCTGCCACTCCCTCCAGTCCCTATCAGTTTGACCTCTTCCCTTCTTCTGCTACACTTCTCCACGACATCCATTTGCTCTGCCTAGGACTCTGCCTCTGTTAGTTTGCTGTTGGGTGGTGTGTGCATACACACTCGAGCAAAGAAATGTATTCATTTTGCTCATAACTCATAACTTTTGTTTCTTGTGTAGTTGTGATTTTTTTCTGAGGTTGTGATTTTTCATTGTAGCGAATGAAAGGTTTTGAAGTAATTGAATGTTTTGTAATTTCGTGAACAGGTTCATCTCATGAAGCCGGATGAGGTGCCAAAAGCATGCTGTGCCCCCACCAAACTGAGCCCCATTTCTGTACTCTTCTATGACGACAACAACAATGTCATCCTCAAGAAGCATCGCAATATGGTAGTCAAGACCTGCGGTTGCTTATAGCCCCCCATCTGCCTGATATGCTAGGACTACCATGAACTCTGCCAACTGCATACACACGCAAACACACACACACACACACGCACACAAAGCTACACAATACTCTTTTTATTTTCTTAAATGAACTCTTCAAGCTGTTTGCTGCTACAGCATGTATGGGCAATCAGTATTGATGAAATGGCACTCAGTGGAATTGTATTCGTCTTCTCATTAGTTAGGAACTGTTGCACACACTCATATCGAAACAGCAGCAGTTCTCCACTGTTGGAGCCTGCTAAGCCGCTCTTGTTTCACATCTGGGAATTCATACATGCTTGAGTCTACAGTATCTAGGGTCATTCTTTGTTCATCCCTGCATTTGGCCTATGGTGAATTCAACACACCAACACGTCAATTTGTTCCAAAAGGCCTTTATTATTTTATGAAGTCTTGGAACTCAAGGAAATTGTTTCCCCTGCTAATCTGTGTGTATCTTTATGTGTACCAGCTGCAGTTTAAGGAGGAGAACATGGTAGGGTGGTCTGAACCTGTAATGAATTATATTTTCAACAGCATGTACAGTATGTATTCAAGAAAACAAAGATGATGGTAAAATGGCAGTTATAGACATATTTTGAGCTGGCTTTGGCCTGATGGCCCTGTAAATGAGGATGTTCAAATTCTTTTAGAAAAAATTCATCCCCTAGGTACAGTAGATATTCATAGTTGCAATCTCAAATTCACCAGTGGTATTTTTGCACCGGCATACCCCTGATTTAGCTAATCAAGAGAGCATTGTGACCCCACCATAATGGCCCTAATCAGAACAGAGGAAAGAGATGGGTTGCAAGTGGAGAATAAGTCCCTGATTCAACCTACTTATGTACTCTTCATGTAGAGTTTTGTTACTCATTCTCAAGCTGAGGATACAGCTACGAAACACATAGTGCATACACAGCAATATGCAGGCGTATTAACATCAATCTTTCTGACATGTCTTCAAGTGGATGACAACATTTTTGTTCATAGCACCACCTAGTGGTAAGCTGCCTAACGTAGAGAGTTGTAACTATGAAGCAAACAGCATCCACAGTTGACGCATCTACTTGGTCTTGTGCTGACACAACACTACTTTGTACATGTCATGACAAAAAATGTTATCTTCTCACATTAAATTATTCTTTACAGATGTTCAGTTCAGTGCAATATTTAATTGTTTATCATGTTACTCTTTGTTACTTTATCCACATTTTTTACTGTCTTCAAAAACTTTGGGTCAAATCACATTGATCATTTGACAATCAGTTATTGGAAACAAATATTGATTTATTTAACAACCCTTTTATTTAACAATGCTTTTCATAGTATCTGATGTCCAACATCATTTTGATGGTAACCTAACTTGTAATTGCAATTTGGAGTTTGAGTCATATATTCACCAGCAACTGATTGATCTCACCGAGAAACCAGCTAACTGACAAACCAATCATGCAATAGCTGTATGAAATCATGTGCTGCACTTTTCAAGTCATTGTGATTCTTCAGAAACGATGATGATTCTTATGATTATCACTTTGTAAAACTGACATGAACTACCACAATTTAACAACAATTTTTTAAACTACTAAAGCTTGGTGACTGAAGATGGAGCTCATAAAACTGTATAAGATACCCTGAGTGATTCTGATTAACATTATGTCCATTGCAGTGCTGTGGAAAATTCAGAATTTCAGAACTTGTCCACCTCACAGGAAGATTGGTTTGAAATGTAATTGCAATTCCAAGAAATTTCACTCCATCACTCAATAAAAAGTATAAGGGTATAGAATCTAATTTAAAATGCACACAAAATGGGTGAATTTGGTATTGTACCTTGCTTTCTAATAATTAGAATATTCAACTCTGATAAAAAAAAATGCATTTTTCAAAAGAAATGCAATTTTACAAGCCCTGTTAACCTTATAATCAGACTGCACAGGGATTAAAATTGTCTAAATGCCGCCCTTTTTGGTAACCCTAACTGAACTACAGTTTATTTGTCACATGTGACATCATATCACAGGTATAGGCTTTGATCAAATTTGCCATTTTAATGGTGGTTTAAAGGCTGTCAATTCTATAGTGTAGCCTTTACAGTACAGCTCTGTACAGCAAACTGAAAGAAAGTCTTTTGCTGTTAGAATGTGTTAGGAGCTCAGGACTGATTAGTTGCACATTGATGGGGTTCCTCAAGGACCCACTCAAGGACCTCTCATTTTTCCTCTCTTGGAGTCTTTTTTTTTAAGATGTTTCTATTCCTGTGCAGACCACACACATCTCCCATTACAACCTCAACGTGATTGTAATTGTGTCAGTCTTCTGCAGAAGATGACTGAACTGAAAGGAGTTTCCTTCAATAGGAAGGAGACAAATCAGAGATTATACTGGTCCCAGTGAGCCCTTTTATATTCAGATATTTATGACTTCATTATTGTAATGACACCACTTCAGTTTGAAGCAGACACCCCCAAAAATCTTTTTGTTTCTCTACCGATAATATAGGGCAATTCCATGCAAAACTGTCACGTCCATAACGGCAAGAAAATACCATGGTATTTGTATTGGCAAATGATTATGTGGGAAGTTTTTACATGTAAGTTCTACAACTACCATCATTTACATCATAGCCTACCATGGCATTGTGTTGGCATTAGGCCTGTGCTGTAGATGTGACAGTTTTGGATGGAATTGTGTTTACCTTTGTAAATTGGCTAATTGTTTCATAAATTTAAATGTCCTTACCGGGCATTAATCAAAGTTCACCAAACGTATTTCTGAACTTCTTTTCCAGTGGCCAAACCCTCTTCATAATCAGTTACCCATCTCTACCATTCAAAACTGTGGTAGATAGCCTAGCCTGATTATGCCTGTCAAGATTTTATCTGGACCAAGACAATCATTTAGCCTAGAATCTCAGAAGATAGCCTAGTTCAAGTTCAGACAGTGTACTCAGGCAGTCTACTTATCTGCCTAATTGCAGTGTGTGTAGGCTATGTGATGTGATGAGACTTGAGGAAATTTACACTCTTCATAGCCTACATGCGGGCAATTGAATCCTTTTCGTTTATTGTTGATAAAGGCAGGTCTAAAGCCTGTTTCCATCCATGTTTGAAACTGTCTTTTTGTTTGGAAGATAATATTAGGCCTATAATATTAGGCCTTTGTCCGCAAATTAACTGTTTATCTTTTACGCAGCGTGTTGATTGGGCTACTCCGTCTGTTCCCTCTGTTATCAGCCCCGCGCCGCTGGTCGCGCGCATGAGCCGTGGGTTCCCAGGCGGAGGTTTCCTCTATTCTTCGATGTTGTCTGGAGTCAGTCTATGGGGGTTGGTGGGTTATCTCTCGCCTCTTGTGTTTCACCGACAGCAAAACAAAAACACTTCATTCTTTTACCCTACAGCTTGAGATCAAATCGACATACCGGTGAGTTGGACCAGTGATGCGGTTAGGTTTTGTAGCCTGTGTTAACATCTTGACGGTCTTGGTCGAGAGGCATTGTTTCCGACCGTGTGTGATCTGATGTTCATTTCTCCCTCTCTTCATCGTGCACCATTCTGTCCATTTCTTTTCCTGCACCTTGTGCTACCTTGGCGTGCTCGTTCTCTCTCAGAATGAAGGCGTGGCTGCTCCGGTGTTTCGCGTTGTGGTAGGACGTCGCAGGAATCGTGGCTTTGGAGGACTTTTCGGGAGAAACCCTGAACGGAAAAGATCAATTGGGCGGTATGATAAAGTCGCAAGGAACCCGCGAGCTGGGTCCGGTGGCTCGCTGATAAACATATCCGGAACATCTCGGACCGCAGGCTTGAAGCCCCGACGGCCCGGAATTCGGGCTTAAGCGCGGACGATCATGGCTTGGTGCGACGGGAGGTGTACGCTTATTGTGATATGCAGCCTGCAGCTGGTGAGTGTCTGAAGCAGCAAAGGAATTCTTGCAAAAACATGTTGTTGACTAGGTTTAGGGTATTAGTGTGCAATTGTCACTTGTGCCTGTTTGCCTATGTCATATGATAGTAATACGCTGACGTTTAATTGTAGATTGTGCCATCATTAGTTTCTGGGCCCCACATTAGGCGCATTAGGCGTGAGAATTAACAACGGCGCTCTTTTTTAGATTCATCTTTTACCCAGGCCACTAGGCTCTCTGGCTGGCAGCAGTTTCCATGGAAACAGCTGCACCAATGCAAAGGCTGTGTACAGTGTGACATTTAATTGTGTGTGTGTGTGTGTGTGTGTGTGTGTGTAGGTGGCTGCACTACAGAGACAGGTCATAGATTTTCTTGGCTACCAATGGGCTCCCATCCTGGCCAACTTTCTGCACATCATGGCTGTCATACTGGGAGTGTTTGGCACTATCCAGTTCCGCTCACGTTACATCACACTGGTGAGAGACACATGGGCTTGTACACACACATATGCACACACTCACACATTTGCATGTCATATTTTAGGCACTAGAAGGAACAGTACTCGTTGTAGTTTATATTTACTGAATAGACTGTTTGGTGCGGTGGATGCTGTTTGTCTGCCACCGCACGTAGACAACTGTCAACCTGTTGTAAGCAGCAGACATATGGTAAGCGTGGTGTTCAGTCCAATCACTGCGTACCCATGAGCAAAACAATTTAGACAATGACAGCACAGATGATGAAGTAGAAGAACCTGATTAGAATGTAATCAGACACAGTGTTTAAAAAGCCCTCAGGCAACAAAGCGTGTGCTGCCTAAGTCTGCTCCACATAGAGAATGTTCTGGCACTTTTCACTGGGTTTCATTACAACAGCACACTATGGTACGCTTATGACAACCAACTTACTGCAAGAAGCTATTATCTATGCTTTTGTTCAATCCTTTTTGATGGACTCATTTGTCCCAAGCAACTATAAAAAATGAGTAGCAATAAACATGTCATTAAATATCTAAAGCGTAATGGTCATCAAATGAGTAATAACAAATAATAACAACTATAATGACAATGATAGTCTTTACAATAAGAGAGCATTGCTTCAAATAGAGGCCTATTAGATACAGTACAGTAGACCTTAGGGAGAGCTCAGCATTATGTGGGAAGAGGGATTACTGTACAGGCTGACTGATAGCAGTGACACAGTGCTGACTCTGACAGTGGGGGCTCAGGACAGGAGTCAGTGCCGTACATCATTCGCGCTCTCGCATGCTGTGGCAGGGGACCCAGCGACCACATTTATTCTCCACCATTTCCCACTGACCCCGGATTACACCGAGAGAGAGAGAGGATCCATGGAATCAGTTTCCAGATCTAAACCCTACCCCCATGAGCGGCTGATTAGCATTTAGGCCGGGCCGCTCCAATCGTCGGCTCTGTTGTTCTGCTCTGCTCATTAGACTGACAAGAGTGAGTTGTTGGGCCAGATTAGCCAGCTTTGTGTAAGAGAGGCCCAGATGCACAGAGCCATCTTAGCGGGGCCGAGAGTCAGGAGACCCTGGTGTAACACTACACGCGCTACAAAGTGGGCAGTGCCATCTAGGGGTGGCAAAGCTTCTTAGGGTAGTCTCTCAACCCGACCCGACCCAACCCCTTGTCCCGCGCTGGCTGAGCCCGAGAGGCGAGAGGCCGGATTATGAAGAAAGCAAGTGTTTGATGTGTGTAGAAATAAGGATTTAGATGTGTTTGATGAAGGATTACAACAGTAATAGCCCTGCACTGAATTTGGGTTGCTCAAATAAGATCAAGAGTGGGATCAGCTTAGTGGTGTGGTGGTATTCTGATCAGTGTGTGTTTGCAACGAAATGCCCAGATGTTAATATATCGATTGTGAATCGTCTCCTTTCTCCGTGTGTTGTTTTCTTTTTTTTTTTCTCTCTTTTTTTTCCCTCCCCCTGCCCCGCCAGTATGCAGTGTGGCTGGTTATTTGGGTTGGCTGGAACTCCTTCATCATCTGTTTTTACCTGGAAGTGGGACATCTCTCGCAGGTAAGCGTATTTGCCATCACGGGGTGACCAGGGGTCGACTCGTATGTAAGTCAATGTGCCCAGTGGGGGAGCGTTAGCCGCTAAGCTTACCAATGCCTTTGCAAAAGGTCTTTATGGTCATATACACCGTCAGATAGATTCATCTTCCTCCCAAAGCTCCACCCAAAGTGACAAGTAACGAGTATTGGGAGAATCAGTCACAGTGATGAAATTAAGAAGAAATCCTTATTGAAAATGAATTTTATAGTTGACACAGTTTCCCCAAATTTCCTCAGGACAGAGATTTCCTGATGACATTCAACACCTCCTTGCATCGCTCCTGGTGGATGGAGCACGGCCCCGGATGCCTGGTGACGACCGTTCCCGACTCCGCATTGGCTCCGCAGGATCACCATGTGATAACTATCAGTGGCTGCCTCCTAGATTATCAGTACATCGAGGTGGTTAGTGCTTCCCTACAGGTCTTCCTGGCTGTGAGTACACACACACACACACACACACACACACTACTATAACCACAAGCCTCTGTTCTGCCATCAGTCCTGTCATTAGCATTCAGTTGGACTAATCTTCCTCTCTCCCCCTAATCCATCCCATTCAGCTCTTTGGCTTTGTGTACGCCTGCTACGTGAGTAAAGTATTCCTGGAGGATGAAGACAACTGTGAGTATCTGACCAGACAGACTCGGCCTTCAGCGTTATTCTTCTGTTTCCAGCATGTTATGTCCCAAACCAACATGCTGAACTCTTGTCCTCCTCTGTTGTTTCTCCGCAAGTCGATTTCATTGGTGGATTCGACTCATACGGCTACCGTCCTCCCCAGAAGAATTCACACTTGCAGCTACAGCCTCTCTACACGTATGGAAAAGCATTTCTGTTGTCAGTCTAACCAGCATCAGAGTTTCCAACGCTAGAGTAACCGATACTGTGACTGTGACTGCACTCTCTGTGATGCCCACTGGGTCTGGGTTGACTGTTTTGAGGTTATAGGGGGAGTTGATTGTGATTGTCTACAATGTGCGATGCTGGTCATTTCGTCAATGTAAATGGCGGTGGTGATGCGCTGTGAAAAAGGGGGTCCTTCCCCACACACGGTTTACATCCCCGCCCTCTCCTCTCCTCTCCTCTCCTCTCCTCGTAGGCTGCTTTGTTCTCATCTCTCACACTTTCTCAGCGCTAATGAACAACCTTTGATTATCTATATATTCCTCCGATAGATCCAGCCATTCTTCAGTCCCCCAGACACCTTTTATTTCTTGCCTGTTTCTAGCTGCTTTTGTGCTAAGACAAAAGTCTTTGATGCTCTTCTGAGAGACATGCATTGTCTGGTAGAAAGCCAATGCATTGTTGGGTACACTGTCGATCAAAACAAGCAATCCCCGACCACAGCTCGACTCATTGAAATTTCACTTCTTTTATAGACCGCCAAAAACAATGACAATTTGCTTCAAGTGCCTCACAAAAGTCCAACACTCTGAGGCTGAGGCAGTAGGCATGTAGAATAAAAAAAGATGAACGCTACAGGGTGAAGGGACAAAGAGGTTGGGAAAGATGGGAACAAAATGTGGAGAGAAAGATCTAATAGGAATAATGTTAAGTGTAGACTTTTCCTGGTGGGCTGTACTGTATGTGAAGCACGCTCTAACAATAGCAATATTAGAATACTGTTTCTGGGTATATATGTGCTACTGGTCCGCACAGCAGGCCGAGCTTTTGGGGCTGTCCATGTTTAAATCACAGTTGTCCTCCAGGGTATTGGACACGTTGGCAGTTTAACAGGTGGCAAGTGAAGCACATCAGTAGGTTTAGGGGGAAGGTGGAGAGGAGAGGAGAGGAGAGATTGAGTGTGGTTAGCCTAGAACAGAACAGAGAGGGGGAGCCAGTGGAATGGACAGAAAGAGAGAGCGGGACTGAGTGAGTGAGAGAGAGAGAGAGAGAGAGAAAGAGAGGAGAGAGAGTGACAGGCATGCCATAGGGGGTGTACTGGATGTGTTTCACTAGTGGGAGATGATGCTGATTTCTTAGAGATTCCACAGTGCAACACAGAGGTGCTGCTAGCACACAGGTGCAGCTAATAAGAGAGGATGATGAGGCCTGATAAGAAAGGAGATAATGGAGGAGAGCTGTGTGTGTGTGTGTAGACGAATTTCCATCCAACTTGTAAATGCGAATTTAGGTTAGGCGAATAAGAAATCCTTGATGGAAACACGTGCAAAGTCGCAT
>JASCQY010000068.1:14155667-14169252 GCA_030264315.1 Sardinella tawilis
ATAATATAATATAATATAATATAATATAATATAATATAATATGATATAAATAATATCGCAGTTGTGAGTACAAGAACAATGATGCGTACAGTTGGCTTGTCAAAGGATACTTCTTGTCTCCCAAGGTACAGTATCTCAAGACAGTATGACAGTGTACACCATGTCTACAGTATGCCTTGAAGGTCCCAGTTTCAAAAGGTAGGCCTACAAAACCTAAACTTGAGGACATTACACCTGAGGACATTCCACACTTATTTCAGCAGAATAACTGAATTGTATTTTAGTTGCCATTGGCTCTTCTGGGCCTCTCTATATATATCAATATATCTTTTCATGGACTAAGAGGAGAGTGGAAAAAAAAGAACTTTTCCATCTGTGAAAATCCCAGTGGGATCACAGACAGCATACTGGCATTCCGGAGTGGAGTGGCATAATCCACTGTAGGCTCATTTGCATGGACTGAAGAGCGTATGCTCATGTGAGGTCCAGCGACATCAAACGGCACCTACTGACAAATACCAAAAAACACTTTGCTTTTCACTATGGGGAACTTTACACCTGAATCCTGCTCTCCAAGTTCAACCCTTTCTGCTGAGGTGCTTGAAGTAGTTAATAGTGTCATCTAGTGGCTGTGCTCTGCTCTGTGAGTGTGTGTGTATATTTTCACTCAGGCTCCAGGAACAGGAACATCTGCCTCCGACTTGGACCTCAGCTGCACCTCGTGCCCCAGGTGGGCGCTGAAATCTACCTCCATAGTCAGGATTTCACACAGAATTGAACAATTCTCATGCAAAGGTGCAGTCTGCTTCTCAAATCTGAGTCTAATTGTCTGATTTAGTGAACTAATCCTCCGTGTGTCTTAAAAAAACAGTCTTTACACACAGATATGTCTCTCTGCATGGGAAAGAAAAGAAACCTATTGGCAAAGCCAGCATGTAACAGATTGCATGGCAAAGAGGGGGAATAATAGGATTGTCTGTTGAGCTCAGATATCCAATGATCAGAATCACAGGCGATACCAAGACCCTATTTAAGCCCGCTGTGGTGCCTGAGGTGGGCCTATACTCAGACCTCCCAAATTACGTCTGCATAGCCGCTCACTGCGTCTTTAATGTCATGAAACCTTGTTTAATGTAGGATGTGTGATGCTTGACTGTCCTACGACCATGAAAAATAATTGGAGAATGACTGAGAAAATCACATATAGGCTATCTTTTATTCTAATGAATTTGATTCTTAGATTCTATTTTTTATTGCATTATCGTGACACGATATTCTATTTCATCTTGCTCAACACAGCTCTCTTAAGAGACGCAATAGCAAATAACGCACAGTATGCAGCGCTGTGCCTGCCCCAGTGCATGGGAGTGTCTCCCCAGGGACCAATAGATCTCTCCTCCATATCAGCCTAGAGGGCCAAGCCCACTTAACATTTGATAGGCCCTGGTGTTACAGAACTATAAAATAATAATAATAATAATGATAATAATAATAATAATAATAAAAGATGCAAAGCTTCTGTGCGTCACACTGAATGAGCCTCATAAGTTTCATAAAGATGGGCCATTTGCATTGGTATATATAGACTGTTCAAATTTGATTGGTTGTTGGTGGTTGAAAAGCAAATCAATTTGCACTTAAACAACAACAGCATACAAGGGTAGGCTACAAACCACTGGCATTTAAATGTAATTCAATTCTCGAGATATTGATAAGTTGCAGTTGTAATGTCTCCATGGACATATATTCATGGTATTGGTGTCTACGCAGAATATTGTGGTGTATTAGCGAATGTGCTTCCCCTCAGAATATTTGCTACAGAATCATTACAGACCAAGCACTAAACTTTGATTGATGATGATGGAGTACAGTAAGTACGGTCCAGACCACTGCCGGGGGGAGGGGGGTGGGGGTGGTGGATGATACCAAGGGCCTGGCATGGACAGGGGGCTCCAAAATACATTTCAATATTATAATCAACGGTTGGGGGGGAGAATTATTTTCTGTCATAGATAGATCGATATACTGTAAACCGCTATAAATATACCAAAGTGCGACATGCGACAAAGTTCACATTGATGATGATTATTGAGATACAGACGTGAATAGTGAATATAGAATTAATATGTAGGCCATGAAATTTCATAGGTATATCAGTTTGAAACACTGTAACATCCAAAATATGAAAAAGGTGGAAAGCTTTGCTATTTGGACCCCTAACTGTAATGATAAAAATGTTTCATCAGATGAATGGGGCTCATGAGAATCCACAGGAACTAGCAGCTATGTGACAGGGCTAGTTTCTCTTTTCCTTACAGCTCTGCAGAGCAGATTGCTACAGTTTGGACCGACAGCTCGAACTGGTGTCTTCATCAGTCATGACCAATAGGTCCTCTCTCTTATTTATTCACACTATCCACAAGCTCTTTAGATGCTTGCACAGAGTCTCCCAATATGAATGGACCCAAAGTCTATCAGGGAGGTTGGCATGAGGTTGAAGAGCTGATCTCATACACATTCATGACAGGCATCGACATACACATTGATATTCATTTCTGAAATGGATAGTTCCGGAACATGATTATGATTGGCTGTCACGTTCAGCGGTGCTCATCCTGTAAACCCGCCACAATGACTGTGACTCCCGCTATATAACTGCTCCATACAAAAGCAACTGTTGCTGTGTCAGTGCTACTGTAGGGTGGGAATCGAGACTCTGGATCACGTAGAACTGAGAATTGAATGCTTCCATCCCTCTGACATGATCAATCAATTCCCCTTATCAATGCAGACATATTTTGACCATGGTCCTCCTGGTGTCTGCCTGAGCAGTGGCAATCTAACAGGCCTGTTTTCCTTTCAGACATTGCTTACATTCCATGCCAAGGTGGGATGGCATTTTCACAATTGTATGGACAAAAAACAACATAGCCTAGATCACGTCTGATACTGTTTTTGAAGCCAACATTTGGGATGTATGCCAACCACAAGTTTCCTCTTGTTTAAAAGGATCTGCCAGCACAATTGCTAAGGTGAAAGGAATGGCAGGAGTATGGCAGGGGTATGGCAGGGGAATGGCAGCGTTCCCTAGGCTAGTCCTCCTTTAAGGCCTCACCAGTCGGAATGCCGTTGATACTGTACTCTGTCTCCTGCCAGAAACGAAGCTCCAAAGCCACAGCATCAGAGCGGAGCTGTAGAGGATTTGGAAGAGTGAGGTCTGCGTTATCAAAAGCTTTGGACAAACCTGTAAGGGTACTGACAATGTTGGTTTATTGCTTCATAATGACAATCTGGTAACACTTTCTATGAAGCCAACATTCAGAAAACATAGCCTACGTACATTCAGTCAAAGGCATTTAGAAAACCTTGTAACTAATGATATTAGTATTCGTAGATATTTACAGTATATTTACAGTATAATATATATTATATTCTCATGACTGTATTCAGCAAACATTATAATGTTATGTCATATAAGCCTTTATAACTTGAGGTGTCACAAGTATTACAAAGCTTCTTTGGCTTTTTTGATAGTGGGGAAACATACCACTTTACTTATTGTGTATAATGGTGCCTTATCGATTTCCATGAGTAATTACGTGTTCATCTCCCTTTACTTAAGAGTGTGCACTGAGCGAATTGTACTCTTCATTATTTGGCATGAGCACTGGAGCGTAAAAAAGAACTAGCAAAACAAAGCTTTATACTGTTTCGTGACACTTGAGATTGTGAAGGCCTCTAACATGAGTACAGTCATGAGAATGTACAAACTAGTTATGAATACTAGTGACATTAGTTATAAGGCTTCATTAACCAATTATAATGCATTATGAATGTGTTGATAGTATGTTTCGTGAACACGAAGTTCATAGAAAGTGTTACCAAAAATCTAATTGAGCAGTTCTCCAAGGGCAACAGTAACAAATTTGGCCAATACCACAATTTACTCTGTAAGCCTTTATTTGTAAAAATCAGTTGGTTTAATTATAACCTTTTGTACCACATAATGTTAACACTTTGTATTGGTAGAAAAAAAAAACATTTTGCTCAAACACATAGAAAAACTGATTGACACTCTTACATTAATTGGCACTGACAAAAATACAACCTTGTACTTTACAAATGTTTGAATTCATAAAGACAAATTAAACCAAAACCACATTATATCAAAAATAATATAACAAGCACAAATGAAAACAAATGAAAACAAATTTCACAGTAGAAAAAAGATAAATATTAAGTTTAGGGCATGGTTTTACTGTAAATATAAATAGATGTCATTTGATGGAAAGAAAACAACAGAAGTTACAATTACTAAAAGAATACAGGAATACAGGCAACTAGAAGTGAAATCAAACCATATTCAGTGATGATTAAAAGTTTAGTTCATTTCTCCCCCACATGTGCTTGACTCGCCTCGCTAGAAGTGAGAGAAAACCTCCCTTGTCTGTCTGGAAGGGGCAAAATGATCTCATCCTCACTGAGAAGTAACTTTCCTCGAGTATTCTTACGTCGGCTCCGTCACTGACACAGGTCTGTATTCCTTTACAATAAATCACCAACTCCACTTGGACATACGGTAGGCTTCCACTTGTATTCTTTCACATGAAAAGTCACCTACATCCTGACATACCAATACCACTGTAAGACATGTATATCAATGACCAACATTTTAACCCATAGCCTGAATTCAGACTGATGATGTTATCGTTATGCTACACCTTACAGAAGTGTTAGTGAACCAGAGTATTTCCACTTGTCTGTCATTTCCATGAAAAATTGGATTCATTGCTTTCCTTTTCTCATAGTTTACAGTGCTAGTTTTTGTCTGTCCAGGATGCAAAGTAGCCTACATTGAGGAAATGTATCCATTTGTCTCATCTTCAAACTGAAGTCTGGTGATACAGAGGTTCAAGGTAGAAAAAATATCAAAATAAACCTTTCCATGAAGGCATGCAAAACAAAACCAATATCTTAACTTTAGCCACTCACCCTTTTTTCATAGGTTTTGTTTTCTGAAGGATTCTGGTGCTGCAAAAGCTGTTCATGCCATTATCAGTGAATCTAGCTGCTATTACAAACGGTTTGTTTGGTTCATGCAGTAAGAAATATAAGTGAAAGATATATATTTACAGTACAATACACATGTAATTACACATATACACAAAAGGCAAGAAAATTCACATTGAAATCAATCATTCAACACATTTTGCACTTCCTACTCCCACATCATAAAATGAATGCTGTCAAGGAGAAACACAGTTAAATGTAAACAAAACCTCTTGCATCATGAAACAAGTTATGCAGGTAGTTCATTTTGCACAGTGTTGACATATGACCAAGTAATGTAAATTCATATTATGTGAGAGGACAGAGAAGATGGTTCTACTGACTGCGAGCTTGAATTCCCATTAAAAGACCACAGCTTTGCCCCTCCCCAAACAGAGCAAAAACAAACAAATAAACAACTTGGTACATATTTATCCATCTATCTTCACATACATAAATAGAAATATTAATGATACTGACGAAATGGACCAGATATAGTAAATTTGTTCATCAAAATGCAACCCAAAGTACCACAAAAGCAAAGGGTATATGGAAATTTTTTTTTTTTTTGTAATGGCCTGTCCATTAGTACCACTTTGGCCTCCATCAAGAGAATAAAGACACAATGTCATCATGGCTTCCTTTGTCATATTTTGGGCAGGAAATGACATGACAAGAAACATAAATTGCAACCCCTCTATTCTCCTGCCCCCGAAGACCATGGCAGATACCCCTGCACTCCTGCCTACTCCACACACTATCAGCCTCATCGTCTAGCAAAGCTGAAGAGTCGGATCTACGTTTCTGTCATCTAACTGCACATAGAGAAAAACTTTGTCCACAGGATCCTCTGGGGAAACACGTATAGCAGAAATCTAAATACACAATTGGCATTTTGTATCACTTCACCTTGTCAATGGGACAAGGTTTACTGGGCCAGAGGTCTTTATCTTTCTACTCACAAAAATCACAACATTCCTGCGACATGATATTACATAAGGAATGGGTGTATGAATATTTCATTTCTACAAAGATGTCTACGATATAGTTCAAGTTATGTAGGAGACAGTGGCAGTTCTTGGCATCGATATATCAAGACGAACTGGTTGTCGTGCGTCAACAACTAATTGCCTTGGGGTTTTATGGCGGTGTGGTAAACAGATCTGTCGTGGAATTGGTCATTCTCTGCAATTGCTTCTAGGTGAACACAAATGGTCATGTAAACTTGATCTGCCACTGACAAATGAAAATGGACACAAATGATTCCACCTCGCCGTTTGATCTTTGTCCAGCCACTATGGGCCACTCGTCAGATGACATGGATGGACAGGATTTCATTGAGCTTTCCAAAATAACCCATGAACCTTGGGCCAGGTACAGTATCATCCAGCAATCCTATTCGCCTATTTGAACAAACTCAACTGTTAACTGAAGGCCGCAGATTAGAAGTAAAAAAAATAAAAATAAAATGAAAATAACCCATGAGCTGGGTGTCACTAGTATCATCATCAACTAATACTGATGCTCAGACTCACAATGACAGTTGACTGAGTTTGACAATGGACAAGGAGAAATTCCATACTTCCGGGCTACCTAGGTGAACACTCAAATGGTGAACACCTTACAGTGAATGTAGTCTAGTAAACACCCAAACAGTGGCTTCTCAGATTCAGTTCAAAAGCCAAAATTGTACAGTAAAAGCACAGTTGATGGAAGTGCACCTTTATTCCTTTAAAGTCCTTTACCAGAGTATAATTTCATCTACACAGTTATGGTACCTGGGTCTTACAGGCAAGGCTACTTTCATATGTAGGACCATTCTTGGATGTTTCCAAACCTTTGCACAAATGACCTTCAACAAACACACATGTACAGTATAGCTATGGACAATACTGAAATGTCCTTTTTGAAATGTCCTCAAGATTATAACATTCACTTTTTTATATGAGTCAACTCTCTGAATTCCTTGTCATAAATGACTTGATATAAAGTGCACGCCTCAACATACACTCTGCACTTGTTACAAGCAGTACATTGGGCCATTTTTGAAACACAAAGTGGTGAGAAAGGATCACAGGGCAATTTTTTGCTGCACAAGTGTTCCGAATGTCACAGTATGTCCGATTTTAATAAAAACTTGTATGTCTATTAAGTCCCTACAGGTTTAATTAATTACAGGTTTACTGGTCAGCTCAATCTTTGAGGAAGTTGTGCTCGTTAGATTACACAACCATCTAAGTCCAATGTGTGTTCAGTCTCAACTAGAGGTTGCACATCTCTCCCGTTTAGCATTTCAACACCACAGTCATCAGTATTCTGCTACATGGATGGGTGTGGCCACGTCTATATGAAGACTCTTCATTTACATGACCAAGAGTGGACTCAAGTCACACTCATTAACACAGTTCCATACTGATCTTCTCCAAAAGACAGAAGCTTTTTTAAAATAAAGGCATATGATGCTTGATAAATCAGATAAAAAAATCTCCCACACGAGGAAACATACTGCAATTGCTGATTTATGAGGGCTAATGCACCAATTCCCTTAGGAGGCCGCTTGTCTTTTGTTTTAAAGGTGCAGTCTGTAGGATTTAACGCCATCTAGCAGTGAGCTTGCACATCACAAGCAACTAAATACTAAAGTCTCCCTTTCCAAACGGTCGAAAAAGCTAAGCTACGGTGGCGGTTTGGAGCTCAAAAAGCACGAGAGACCCTCTGTAGTGCAAGCAGTTTGGTTTGTCTTCTCTGGGCTGCAGTAGAAATATGCCGGCACAATATGGAAAACTCAATGAGAGACGGTCTGTTCCATGTGTACTGTACTGCAGGTGTCCAATGCTAATCCTTAGCTAACACGATGGATGGTTCATCGTTTTCTACATTTGTATTACCGTGAAATGAAAATATCATTAAAAATACTACATTCCATTTCTTCTAGATCAGCTTAAATCCTACAAACAGCACCTTCAATGTCTTTTGTCAACAGTTGCAATATGAAACAGAATTTTGCTGAAAATTAATCACTTTTCAGTTCATGACTTTCTACAGTGCTTGCAACAATAAGCAGTTCTACAGTTGCTGCTACTCTGACTTTCTTAACTCTTGATTGTGTAAAATCCATAGCTCACAGCGACTAAACATGAGACAGATGACACACTGAAGAAAAAAGCATTGGGTTAGCACATGGGTGTAGCAACGCTGGGTCTAAGAGCCCATTAAAACACATGAGACTAGAGGAGTGAGACCTGAGATTCGCTTGGCACTTGGTTTGGCGGGATAGATATCTAGATCTAGATCTCTATATATCTATATATATAGCTTCGCTCAAGAGCTCTCTACTTTGTCGTCTGAAAGTTCCTGCTTACACTTTCAGTGGCCCCACAATCTGGTAATCCGCCCAAACATTAGATAGATACTGTAGTTCTCTCAGAGCTCTGCTCTAGAAAGCAGGCTACAAGACAAAATAAAGAGCCGCTCAGATGGGGGCTGTCATAGATGCTGAGATGATCTCTTTCATGAAACAGCAGCAATCGGATGAAATGAAGATAAAAGTGGTCAGGTGCCAATTACTGGTGAGTCACAAAGTACGGTTGAGAGGCTGGGAACAAAATTACAACACAACAGGCACCACATCAAACATGTATTGTAGGCTTTTTGGTACTTAGTTCATGGCTTTTATTGTATGCCTTCTTTTGCCAGGTAAAATCTAGCTTCCTGATTATTCTGCTGTCACTATTTGGGGACGCTATCCACAGAGTTGTGACATCAGGGGAATGGGTGTGTTGCTCATTCTCGCGTGTGAGAGAGGGTGTCAGAGGGCAAAGTTAAGTGACCTATGACCTACCGCTAGCGCTTTCTAAACCTACTGTACTGAGAGACAAAGTAAGGACACCTCTCTTCAATTTTAGTTTCAGGCACATTTAACAGGGACTCTAACACCACCTAACATTCTCAAGGTATGAAAGCATGTTAAGAGGATCACATAAAACAGCATTTTGTATTCCCTGTTTTGAACTGCAATATATTTTGATGCTCCTTGTTCTTGTTGATTACGGAATTTCTGGCCAAAGGTCCAAGAAAATCGTTCTTCCACTGCCGCCCTAAATACCGAGTAAACTTCCCTGAACTTTCCAATCAGGTAAAAAACAGACAAATACTATATACTGTAATAGACGGTACTGCATCAGGTGGAGAGTTTCAGGCTCCAGTGCAGAGCACAGCTATTACTGGTGCCAACCATGATACCAAAAAGGATACGCAGTTACACTAAACTAAGCTATGGATGGTTCCTAGAACAAATAGGTTCAACCAATAAGACATTTAAGGTCTCATTAATGCTACTGAAGGTTTCCATGACACTGCTCTAAGCACAAAAATGAATGGGTCATGATAGCGTACTCAAATACAGCCAGAGGCACTGGTCCATGAAAAGTTTAAAAATCCAAAACGAAATATTAAGAAAATAAAAGCAAAATAATAATAATAATTAAAAAAAACGTTTCAACAACAGGCTTGGCATCACCAGACTTATTCAGTATTAGTCTGTCACTTTTTTAGATGCAAGGACATTGTTGTCCAAATGGTCTTTGGAAAAAAAACTACCAACCAACCAAACAAATGCCAAAGCAAACAACAGGTAATCCATGTGATGTTTGCTGTACAGAGTGGGAGGGTAGAGATGTTGAGCTCCATGTCTTTTTCCACAGGAGACGGGATTGGCTGAGGGCTTGAGGTCTGGCTGAGTTTACTTTTTGAAAGGACGGGGAAAAGGATTCTGCAAAAATCTTTTTTTTTTCTTTTGATTTCATGAGCCACAGTCAGGACTGCAGATTACTGTGAATATTAATAAAAGCCAGTGATACTCTTCAACTTGTCCTTTTTGTTTGTTTCAGAGATTTTTCTCAAGATCTTTCTTTTCTTTTAGCAAAAATACCATGCAGTCAAAAGTTCCCAGGCTCCTGAAAGGGATTGTATCTTTTTTCAGCTTTATCCCAGAAATAATAATAAAAAAAAAAAACACTCAAAATGTTTTTTTTTATAGTTATTCTTAAACATTCAAGTCGTTATATTAATAGTAGTTTTACACAAGTCTTTTTGACACACAAATGTGTGTAAATATATATATAGAAATATATAGAAATATGCATATACATATGTATCAATGTTTTATGTGTATACACATTTTTCCAATTGTATCAAACCCAATTAAATGTGCTCTCAAAATATCACCCATGTTTCCTTGAAGGATGCATATCAATTCACATAGTACAACCAGTAGATTAGGTTGAAGAATCCAAAAGTGATGGGAAATATTACCCGGGACCACTTATCAATCGTGCTGACGTCTGCCAGGTTTGGGATTTTCAGCTTCAGCTTCGACGAGTGCCTGCGTAGTCGACAATTAGCTCGGCTTCGCATGGCTGCACGATCCAACGAATGGTGACTGTATCCGTCCCTGGGCGCCATGGGCTTGCGGAACTGCACACCAGTACTCTCGATTGACATGACGGAGTTGCGCGAGTCGCCTATGCTGCTTCCTATGTCCGACGGCATCACCTCGTTGTTCATATCAAGAGTGGTGAGGAGAATATTTCCATATGCGTCAACCTTTGGGAAAAGGAGGAAAACAATCATTAGTTACATTCTACAATTCATGGTCAGTATGATCTAACGGCAACAAAAAAAATCTCATTTTTATTTTATTTGCAATGTCTTGTTCATTTCCAAATCTATACATAAATAGTAACAGTATATTTTCAGGATGTATTGTGTTCTGCGATAATGGTTGACATAAATGTGTAGTATTATCGAGCAAAGCCTGCAGTGATTTGTGGCTGAGCTGCTGTAAGTCCTTCAAGCACATACCCCAACTTTTCTTTGCTCCTCCATAAAGAGATTTCTCCGCTGTGCGTATGACCTGAGGGTGTTGGTTTGAAATGGTGCTGAAATAGAATCCTTTGAGGAGACACAAATTGAAGAGAACATTAAAACCATTACAAACGAGACAGACAAACACATTGTCCTCACTCATTTTTAAAAATAAATCAACGTATGAACATGAAAAAATATCTGACAGCCAACAGTCTGCCAGTATGTGCTACTATTTATGTACTGTAGTATACCTTTCTGGATGAATGCATTTAATAGGGCAGGAGCATAGAAATGATGACCAAACAGGCAATAGGATGGGACTGTGGTATGGTTCTGACTGTAAGATAAGCCTTCATTGCAACACAATTCGTACTTAGTTCACCTAGTTAACCGAATGTATAGCAACCAACGTTTACAACGTCATCTTAAAGACTTCACTGAGATCTCATGGTCTAGCCTTGGTACATGTAATATGAACATGTTGTAGGTAAAACTACAAACATGTGCATTCAATTAGTCAAATGGAATCATTTGAGACTGTGTGGCTAGTGATCAGATCGGGTTTGTGTATCAAGACATCACCAACCTATCAACGACTTTGTTTCAGCAAAGGTCCCTCAACAGTCCACAACAGAACTCTCAAACAGCAAGCGATGAATCAGCCAATAACTGTACAGTTCTTTTCTAGTGTGTATGCTAGTAGCATCATAAATTCTTGCTCAGACTCACAGCAGCATCATAAATTGCTGCCCAAGACACTGTCAAATGTTTGAGGTCATGTTATTTAACTGAGCACAAACACGTGCTGTATTCCCTCAGTGTTGATGCTGTACTAGCCCATGTGGGTCTTTAATACCTGCTTGTAGTGTTGGTAGGCTAGCCAAACAAACATTTTTTTTGGGGGGGGGGGTCAAAGGCAATGGAACACATTTGGAATGGAAGTTGGGAGAACGGGCTCATAAACTACCAGCTTGCAATGGAATGCGGCATCCCTTACATATCAGACCTTGGAATGTTGGGAATGATGCCCATTGAAGTGAACGGAGCATTTTACAGCCTTACGGACAGCTGTGTAATAAACACATGTAGCTATTGCCCATATGATAATGGGCAACATATGGTCCTTAAAATAACCCAGCCAGCGGGTGAAGTCCTTATCACAGGCCAGAGACGGAATGACATTCCTGCTCCTAACCTGCTCTCTCATGCGTTGCTCTTCATAGCGTGGACGTTCGTTGTTGGCTTTATTGAAGCGTTCATTGATCTTCTTCTGTTGCTGAGGCCCTCGGCCAAAGAACACGTAGTTGACAAAGGCATACTCAAGGAGTGCCAGGAATACAAAGACAAAGCAGCCCATGAGGTAGACATCGATGGCTTTCACATATGGGATCTTTGGAAGTGTCTCCCGCAGGTGGGTGTTGATGGTTGTCATGGTGAGCACCGTTGTAACACCTTAAGAAAAACAAAAGGGGTTGATATTAGCAGTTTCAAAACATTTTGTTTATCATGGATCATAATTTATTAACAATTTTCAAAATCTGCTCCTCTGTTGCACACTCAGAACCTCAACCTTTGAATGCACTGTCAATATTTTGTCCATTGGGCAATGCTATTGTGATTACATTTTATAAAAAAAATAATATTGCTATTTGATTCTGTGAAACATTTCGATTTATTCTCCTATACACTGTGCTGTATTTTGGAGTATCTGAAGCAATGTCAATTGTTCTGGATTTAGACTTCCTTTCCAAATTTCACCTGAAGGAATAAAACAGTGATATCTAGTCACAGAAGCAAGTGATCAAAGTATTATACAGTACTGTGCTCCTCACATTCATTGTTATGTCTGGTAAAGTTGACTGAAAAGAGCAATGCAAAAATAAAAAAAGATAATGTTTTTGCCGAAGGAATTATGTTAGCTATACCTCAACTAATACTTAACAGGTTGTATCAACAATTCTAAGCAAAGCACATTCAGAGGGTCTCTCTCCAACAGAATTCTGCAAGAGTCAACTTTTGGAGAACCGCGCTTTCACAGTAAAGAACCACGCCCACCAATTCACACGGATGACATCAACCCATAATTCCCTGATTATTAACCAAGGTTAATACAATGATTTTGCACAAATGTCTTTATCTGTGAGGTTAATACATGGGTGAGGGCTATTGCATTGCATTTCTGTTCATCATTCTACTCTGTCAGAAGCTCATGATCTCATTGGGATTCAATAGGTACTGTTTAGTAAATAAAGGTTAATAAATGGGTGAGATTACTAGAATACAAGGATGAGGTCAACACACGGTTTTGTTTTCTTCGTTTGCATAAAACACTGACCTGAGGTTTATACACAGCCTGGCTTATACTCAGGAAATTAAGTCAAATCCACACCCGTCCAGGCCCATTGACATTCCCCCTGTTCCCTGCCCCTGCCCCTGCCCATAATAAATCATGCACAAATGAAAAGCATTCCAATTGAAGCAATTTATGTTTTTCCCCTCTCAAAGTCACAAGTGCGCCTGCATGCGCTAAAAATTAAATATAACACATACAGTACAAAACATGCAGCCTATAGCTTTTTCTTGAACATTTCGCATTAACTAGGCCTATAGATTTTAATACAATGAACAGTATCTCACCGCATTTTCATAAGCTCTATCAGAGCCTTAA
>JASCQY010000068.1:14179146-14192692 GCA_030264315.1 Sardinella tawilis
CCCCCCCCCCCCCCCCCACGACAGAGGAAAGCAAGTGGTAGCAACATGGAAGTATATATCATGAAGCATGTATCGGTTACAGCAAAGTTGACAGTGTTTGAGACAGCACCTAGTGTAATGTAGGCAAATGTATGTAAACCGCCATCTGCTCGAAAAAAATAGTCATGTCAGACTATATTCTTTCTTGCAATTTTATATGGATTAAAGACGTTTTGACACTGGATGGTAACAAAACTGTATTGAATATGCTAATACATCCCATTCTAGATTGCATATCTGATTGCCACATCTTAAGTCAATCTTAAATTTCTTGGCTGTCTGTGAAACACAAATAACAGTTAATAAATCTGGTTCTCGCTGACACAGTTGCAAGGTCAGCTAGTCTCGGAATTGACAGACCTTTAAAATCTACTTCAACCAGTCACTTGAATGCATAAACAAGTAGGTACAATATTTAAATCCCACTGTGGAATGATAAAGTAAAGAGTAGCGGTTTGAGCTGATTGACATCTTGGAGAAAAAAAAAACATTGTTTATGTATGATGGCCGAGAGATAAACGTGTCTGTCGGTTCCTTCACATGAAAATGCTGAGGGGGTGGAAGCTGAGCACATGAGTCGAGATTATTGATTTCTTCCGAGAGCATGAAACACGGTATATCAGACACTAGCCGTGGCGTCACCAGACTCCATTCCAACCTCCAGTAGCTGGCATGTGTGGCCATCACGTTTCTGCACGTGTAAGGTGCAGCCATAAGCATACCCTGAGAGCCATTCTTGATGATGCCAAAGGGGTTGGGAGTGTGCGCCCCTGAGCAAGTTATTATAGCATAAACCTGCTTTGAATAAGGGCAGAGAGCCAGGAACCACATAGCCATCATTAAAAGGGGCATAGATGTAACAAGCCAAGTTTCATCACTTGTGACTTGACATATTGCTGCCAGCAAGCCCGTCAGGAGTAGCAGCGAGCCATAATTGACAAGTGTCCCTGAATTTGTTTCTGCCAATACATTGGAAGTCCTTTAAGGTGATATGAAGTGACTCTGCACCTCGGTGGGAAGACACTGCTTTTTGTCACACCCCAAAATACATGCAAATACTGTAAATGTGCTTAATTATAACTTGGTACAATTGTGAACAAAATGCTAATGCTCTTGATTGCTTTCATTATTTCTAAAAGGGTATCCTGTTCAGACATGCAATTCACCTTGTTGCATTTTTTCTTTTAAAACAGACATGTAATGTAACTATTTTAGTGCCATTTTAGGTAGGCCAAGGTATGGTAGAATAAGAATTCAGTTGGCGTGTAATTGTGTTTCCTCTTGTTTTGGTGTGGCATGAGAACTCTCTTTCCTTCACTTATGCAGCAAGAATACTTCTTTGCCCGGGTACAGTCTGTTAGGGAATGACTCCACAAGTAGGTGTACAACTGCCCTAGTGTCATCAGCTAAGGCTGAAGGAGGTGGCACATAGAGAAATGGAGAGGACCAAAGATGGAGCCTTGCTGTACTCCATGGTGAGGGTGTGATATTTGTCTGTCAAATGACACATATTGATATTTTGCTCAGACACAAACACTGTAAGAATACTATTGGGGTTTTGTGGTTCCTTCTACATCTGTGTATAGAAAGACCAAATTAAAAACTTTCACACAAAGTTTATACTGCTCCAGCAAAGTTTTAACAGTAATGAACAAGCTGCTTGGTCAACTTTCCTTGCAAAATTGTACTCAAATACATTTCAAACAAAAAAGTCTAAATTCTCAGAAGATTCAACATCAGCTGCATTGTGATTTCTTACCTTAAGCCATACAAAACAGTACCATCTGGATGGAGACGTATCATACGGTTCTTTACAGTCACCCCATGAAGAAAGGACTTCTTGTCATTGAGGAAATAGGTGTCAGGGAGCCAAAGTTGGTCTGCCACACGATTATCCAAGGTCAAGTTAAGATCCATCTCTGTATAGGCAAGGCGCTTATCTCGCCAACTTTGTTGAAAATACATTGTGATGGTGTAGTCCTGATTGGGAAAAGATAATCTCAATTAGAATTAGAGTACAGTTTTATCATTTAGATGCAACAACATGGTCAAAAACCTATGCATTCACAATTAACTATGTTACTGACAGGATTCACAGTTCAAAATAGATAGTTTTGATAATGCACCAATTATTAACCAGCTTCAATAGCCTTCGCATTACATTGTTACTGTAGCAATACAAATAATATTATGAAAACTCCATAGCCAGTACCACATATTTACCTCCATTGGTTGGCAAAATTCCTACATATATTTTTTTTTTTTTTTTTCATTTTTTCAGTGATGATATGAGTGTTCAACCTCAGTACTCACTACTTTCTCGCTTTATAGTTAACATTTGAATTTTGACACATGCTGCGAGAATTTCCTTTTTTGCTGTAGCCTTTATAATCGAGTATAGGTGCACTGGAGTAATCGCTCCTAAAAACGCATTAAACATTCATTTGTAAAGACGTGAAACTCATCTAGTGGTTAGTAATGTTCACTGATGCACTGACACAAAAATCATAAAGAACTGTGACTTCCTTCATTAATTTTAGTGCTTCTAAACTCACAGGCAGATGGATACAAGTGTGACAATTATAGGTCCACAGTTGTGAATAAATGTTCAAAAAACGTGTCGGAAACCATGCAGTTTGCAGCAATATTTTTGTAAGCACATCACTGAATATTAATGACCACTCATCTTTACAGACGAATGTTTAGTGTGTTTTAGGAGCGCTCCACTGCACCTATGCTGCCATTCTAAAGGGGGCGGGGAAGCCACAGCAACAATCAAAATTCTCAGACTAGAAGCATGTGTCAAAACGTCAACCTTAACCATTGTATTTCATCAGGAACGATCTGAAAACAAGGCTTTAAATGTAAAATAGTGAGCTTTTCCTTTACTGTATGATTATCCTATGTGCATATACCTGTATAATACACAAAACATCTAGTTCAATGATACATTAATTCCTCTGAGCTGTTCCATGGATGATAATCAGCAGCTTGAGGGAATATCTGACTATAGCCACAGCAACTTGGAATTGCGAGGCCAGTGCCCTAGCCAGTCAACTGAAAAGCCAACATCCCCAGTCAGCTGACTAGGAGGATCTTTGAGTTGTGAGAATGGAGGTTTACTGTACCAACAGGACTGGTTCCTGGCATAGGCGAACAAGGCAATCACCTACAGTAGGGCGCCAAATATCAGGTGGCTATTTCTCTACATTTGTTATTATTTTTCCTTTGTTTTTCACTTTTATTTCTAGAAAAGAGGGGGCAAAATGAAATCTGGCCAAGAGCAGCAAAAAGGCAAGGTTTACCAACGTTCTATATGTGCAGCTAATGTTAGCTCAGTCAGTGCTAAATTATGGTAGTGCGATGGTTGTACGATGCAGACAATGACCCACTCACGACTGTGTCTAGAACGTGGCGCTCCTCTATCGCATTCCCCAACATTGGTCATTCGCTCGAACTACGTCATTGCTGAGGCAAGGAAATATACTATTGGTCGAGAAAATGTTGGCCTATTTTACCGACATTACTGCAAGTGTGTGTGGTGTTGTTTCTAGTCACAGGCCTAGTGAATTTTCAAAAAGTCTGCTCTCAGTCAGCCGTAAAAGTAATTATTCTTCTTCAAAATAATCCTATTTATGATCTTCAAATGCTAATTATTACCAGGAATAGATAATGAGCTAATGAATTAAAAACAAAGAAGAAACATGAGAATTGAACCTGGGTTTTCCAACCCTAACTGTTGCCACCGTTCCATGACTGTGTCTACTCAATCGATTAGACATTCCATCTGAGTGTCTGTGAATGCACTTTGTTCATTCCATCCATATGCCTATTTGAATTAGGTAGCATACAGTATAAATATGGCTATTAGACCTCGGAGTAAGCTATCAGCGTCTCTCAATTTTTTTTAATTTTTGTGAACAACAAACAGTAATGTTTTTACATCAGAGAACAGTCTTACTGAGTTTTGTCTAGGCACCAACAAGCTTAAATGAATGGTCACGTTAACACAGTACTACAATTTAGACGTTCACAGCACAACATTGTAACTTGTCACCAAGATGGTTTTTCACTCTGGTACACTACACTATGGAAAATGGTAATCTTACAAAAGCCAAGATGAGATAGAATCCTTGGATATGGTGCTAACTAACAGAGCACTTTTGACCAACTGTCTACAGTATATGTATTTAGAATTAGTAAGAGCAGTTTATCCAGGCAGGTGTGGTAGTGAAGTGAGTTGTGACAACAGTCGTATAAAGTGGGAAAATGAAGTCCAAGGCATTCACATATGTTAATAATGCCTTCTGAAGTGAAACGAAGTTCAGCCTAAGTGGTACCATTCCGATGGTGCATAATTTGAGCAATATAACACGAGGGGGTGTGAGGGTGTTCGTGGATATCCTCACAGGTGTGGTTCGGCCACAGACACAAAGCCGAAGGCTGAGCCAAAATGAGACAACTTCACACAACATGGCATTTAGGCTTAAATCTAATTTGTTATCATTCCATGGCTTCCACAGATACACAAATCGTTTGTGAACTTGCTTCTGCACAGGGAATGACATGAAGATGACAATCTGAAACACAAAACCTACTCCCATTGATCTCCAAACACTGGGAATGCCCACTCAAAGTAAATGGAACATCCCACCACATTCTGGGAGGCTGTATACTAAACAGCAAAAATGAATGTATTCATCATTCAACAGCAATCATCATAGTATTTTTAAACTCACCATGTTGACTTCAGAGATAGAGTCAATACTGGCAATATTGATGCTCATTCCAACAACAACTGGGGGACCTGTGATTATAAAAACAAATAGTGAGAAATTTAGCAAAAGCACATAAATAAACAGGTGAACAACTTTGTGAGATCCCTTGCCAAAATTGCTTTAATACACTATAAGAATCAGTGTGGCTGGTGATCTGCAGGGATATGAACAGGCAAAATATACAGGGAGTACAAAATAATAAATTGATAAACAAACTGATTTACCAATATGATGTGTGACAAAAAATCTGCCTGAGTGAACATATTCCCACTCTGGCAGGTGTGTAATCCTTAAATTACAGTAAATAAGAAAAAGGGAGATAAACTGCGCGTCACCTGCAACTATGGCATTGTTAATATAAATAATTATTCTGATTAAAATGCAGGGGACTGATGACTGAACCATGTGGGACACCTCATGTCTTACGTAAGCTTCAAAACTGTCTTTGAATGAAAACATTAAGAATAAATACAGTTGCAACTTGAGCCATGTAGGCAAAAAGGACCTGTGAGTATGTGTTTAATCATAATCACCTTTTGCTTAAGCTACCTGAGATTTGCTTGTACTGGAGACAATTATGGTCCAACCCATACAGGTCTCCTTGAACTGACACCTAACATTTATCTAGACATTTATCTGTGTTTTTAGCATCTCAACACGCTCCAAATCTCACCCCAAAAGCTATGGAACATGAGCAGAGTGTCTGATTCCTTACAGCATAGGCTATCTTTTTCTGTTTCTGATGGTGAGGGAGGTGCAAGCTCAACTTTTTTGGAGGCCAGGGCTGTAAACAGGCCAGAATGTGGCTGCTTTCACAAACATACTGTTTTAACCACTTTTTTTATTAATTTGTAGTCATGCATGCTACAGTGCTGTGTTGTAAAGTGTCTGATTTGGTTTGTGGTATTGGCAAGTCTTATGTAGAACATGGGTGATATATTTTTTATTTTATCATAAACAACCCCAAAACTATAGCCTAGCACGCTTCTTGCCTTGCTTTTGGTCTAGTCTCGTAAGGTACAGGCCAATCCTGACTTGTTGCTGGCTGCGATTGACCATTCAGAACGCTCTATCTGTGTAGCGAGTCGCTGGGGCGGGCTTAGCACGATGACGCCAGGGCTGTGGACTGTAGCAACGCCTGCTTTCATTTGAAAACGTCGCCTTGTTAGCACTGATTGGTTCAGTAGCGCTGGCCTATTACGTGCAGTGTAGTTTGAACCACAACTGTTGATCCCACCCACACGCTTCAGCACTGCGAATCGTGTATTCCCAGACTATACAATTAATGCATATTTGGCTTGCCAGGCTACCAAAACTAGGCATTACATGCTAAATGTATTCACATCAGAAAAGTCTTCATTGTTCAGCTTCTGCTGCCCGCTCTCATTTGTGACTAGCACCAGTAATCAAGGGTATGACTCTAAACATATGGTCAGTCAATTGTAGTCTAGGGATACCCTGTTCTTTCCCCCACATGAAATAGGGGCAGTCATGGGTAAGTGGTTAGAACGTCGGGCTTGTAACCCCAAGGTTGCCGGTTCGACTCCCGACCCGCCAGGTTGGTGGGGGGAGTAACTAACCAGCATGGTACCGTCCCGCCGCACTGCTCCCTTGGGGCGCCGTTGAGGGCTGCCCCCTTGCACGGGTGAGGCATAAATTGTTGTGTGCAGTGTCACAATGACAACTGGGTGTTGGGTGTTTCCCAGGTGGACTTTCACTTCAAATAGTAATGTGCATGGAAATCTTGTCATTTTGTCTACTTCACCTACAGTTAAAGGATATTTCTCTGAAATGTGGCGTGGCCTGTGTCAAGACATTACTTAATCATTTGATACAGATGATTACACATCATCATCAGCTTTGCTGATACCACACTGCGGTCTGCAGCTACAGCATCTCATTGGAATATTTTTTCAACTATTATTTCTTTTTATTTATATTAAGCTCTAACCAATTTAGGAACTTTACCATGTTAGATCTGTGCTCTGAATAAACCTAAGGGGGAAAAGGGTTTGAAGCCCTGATACAAACTGAAATCAATGAATGGCTATAATACTATATGAGGAATGAAATAATTAACAAACACTTTAACTTTCAAAATGCATACTCCAATGCTGAAGGGCTCAAAGATGAGAACCTGGTGAACCTTACTTATCTGCATTTCTTGTCTACCACTGCTTGAACTATTTAGGAAATGTTTAATTACATTAGAACAATGCTGCTATTAGCCATGTTGTTAAAAGTCTTTTAAACAAAAATGAAAATAAATATAAAGAATTCCACAAAAAAACAAACCTACAAAAAAGAGCTCACAACGTGTGCCGAGCTCATCCTTCCTCTGGTAGCTATGTTAAATTGTCCTCTCTGGGACTGGTCTCCTCTCATCTCTTCTTGAGCTGTATCTAGGCTACCCTCCTGTCTCTCTCGCTTGTGTTTGCTTCATCTGTTTTTTCTGTCTTGCAGCTCTCCTTGTTGTCTTACTTGCAACTCAGTTGCTCACTTTGTCTGCCTTCTGTCCTGGCCGGATGTGACTGCATTCATTTAGGTTGCACGGCAAAGAACTCTGCCCTGGGACCTCTGGGCTATATACCGGCATGTTACGTTACTCATCAATGTATGCAATGTTCTTTTGGCAACATCTGTTTGGAATACAATGTAACTCAAACATATCATTTGCATTATAGAAATACTGACAAATACATCAAACATAAATGTTGCTTTTCGATACTATGTACATATACTATGCATTGGCAATTTCACTAGTGTAACACAAGTGATGTGTTTTCCAAGTAGGGTCAGATGCCATGAAAAGTAAATGGTCTACATTTAGCAAACACAAGCAAGGTTTAGTCATAGCCCTGTGTGATATTTGTGCACTCTGACAATTAGAAATGCCTTAGCATGGATGAACGATGCTATTTCACTTCTAAAGACTACATAGAGAGGAGGACACTTATGATTAGCACATTCAACATTCAAAGCCTTATTGGTAAATAATTTTACTATTTAAAGTCAAATGGGTTTACCTGAAGGATTATTATTTTCAATATGACCTTTCTATTTGGATTTACACGTCTCCCCATTAATTTGAATAGGAACCTGATCTAATTGGAAAACAGTTCATTTGTACTTGAAAGTCGTTTTTCTAACACTTTTCTAAACATCTCTCTAAAGTCACAGTCCATATTGCCACCTTGTCCCAAACAAAAGCGCAGCAAGTTCAAAGTCCCAACATGAATGCTCTCATGAACACCAAAAGAGTCCCGTGGATATGCACTGTTCTTCAGTAAGTCAGCCCCGACAACTCAGCCATACCAGTGTCCAACCTCCACCTGTCGCTATGTTGCCACATGTATAGCCTAGGTGTCAAATTCTGTGTGCTGTTTATTTTTGAAGTGATGTTCATACAATATATCTGGTAAGAACCGCTAGTCTGCTATCAAAAAAGCATCTTGCTCTGACGACCTGTTGTGGAACACATAGGCCTATTCAACTCGGTTACATCAGTGACATCAGGCTGAGTCCTGACTTCTGACTTCCCTTTTGAGGGGATTAGTACACACTCAAAATGTATACTAATAGTGTATCTATTCTCCTACCATTCTGCCCCTACACCCATGAACCTGTTGAACCAACACTAGTAGGCCTACTTGGTTTCAAGTGTCCTCTACAGGGAGTCACTCGACAATGATGAAGTGTTAGGGATAGAACTATGTGCCTACAAAATGGGTCCCTATGCAAAGTAGCGTAGTCAACATATTCACCTAGCCTATGCACAGCAAAACAGTGGGCTACCAATAGGAGGCTCTACTCTGTTTGGATATATTCAGATAGTTAAGTCTAGCATAAAATTTAACACATGAAATTTAACTTTCATGTTCTGACTCAATGGAATTTCTTCCCATGGTGTCTAACTAGATATCCCTACATATTTGGACATTCACATGCCTCACTGCACAGATATACTGTAGTGTTGTGTCAAAATAAACAAGTGTCTTTTTCCACACTGGCCATCATTTCTTCAACTATTTTCTTGTTAATTATTTCTTGCTGTGTAAATTCACAAGCTATCTTGAATAATTGTTGCACTTCGTTTGAAGTATGGACTTGACCTCCCTCTGACATGAGAGCATGCAGAACCGAGTGCTAGAACCTAAACCGAGTGGAGGCCATATAGGTGTAACAAAGAGGTCCATAAAGCTGAAAACTAGTAAAATGATCATACAAATCTAAAATTCATTGAGTATATTCTAACGTCCATCTGGGATATAAGAGCAGTGTCTGGAAAGTATTCAAATCCTCTAGAAGACATCTGCTTATTCTTAAACTCTAAAAGTTTCCCAAGTAGGTCTTTATTCCAGACACAATTCTCTGGTGCATTTCCAAAAGAAAACAACCCAATTTGTTTATCTCCTAACATTAAAAATGAATTAAAAATCTGATTAACGCCAGTAACCAAACCCATGTGCATCTGATTTAAAAAATGCCACTTATTTCATGGCAACATACTGTAAAAGGACAGGCCCAACTTTTTTGGAAAATTAGCTTACAGTATTTGTTGTCTGCTCCAGTGATGGTTCAGGGAATATAGCCCTCTATTCTCTCTGTGTGCAGTATAGTGTAGTTCCCAGTTGGCCACCCTAAACCCACCCATCCTAAGCCTTGCTTAGCATCATTTATTGGAAGTGGGTTACACCAGCTAGCTGAAGTAGACTGGTGGCAGGGGATGTCACTCTGGCTTATTGCCCATGCAGAGAAGAGAGAGCAGAGAGAGGTATGTGTCCTAGTATCTTACTCTGAATAGACTGCAAATAAGCACAGTTCCAAAAACGTTGACATGTTCTTTTAATAATCTATCTAGCAAAAAATGTAGAAACTATAATCATTTAAATCACTTTTTTTTTTAATTACTCACATCAATTATACAGTAATTTGTAGTGCAATGTGTGATGTTCCCTCTCTAGTCATCCTGGAGAGAATTTAAAACACTACTGTATGTTTTCTATATGAAATATTAGCTACAATACCAATATCCTCACAGCTAAGCATCAGCAAATGAGACTGCTGCAGGTCAGCCTCTAGCACAGATTTCCTCAGCTCCCAGAGGACAAAATCAGCAAATGTGTGGAGTTCTTCTAACCACAGTCAGTGATGTCCAAAGAGTCAAACATACTGCTGATCCAATTATTCATTCAGACTTGTAAGCATAAAAAGAATCAATATTATGTTGACTGATGAATTTTTATACAAAGTTGCACAACACACAATACACAGTACATAATACAGGGTGACCTACCTCCAAAATCTGGTCTTAGGCGGATATCATATCCTTTTAATAATTTGTCCACTGTCCTCTTTGCCACAGATATTCCGGTTTTTTCAGAGGTACTTGTAGGAGCAGGGGGGGACCTGTTTGAATGTGACACCAAGTTAACAATATATTAGTTTTAAGCAGAGATAAGTCAGAACACGCCCATTTGATTAAGAATGCATGCATTTCTGGCCGCTGTGGATTTCCAACATGTGTCATTGAGAAACATCATACATCTTTTGCACATCTCTTACAAAAAAACTCGCTATAGGCAACGCCAGTTGCAGGCTATGGTGTATTGGGTAGGAAAATAAGGTCATTTCGTTGATCCTACTGCAGATAGCAGTGACCAATGAGAACATTGAAGAAAATGATTTCAATATAAGCCCCTGCCTTCTAATGTCAGTTCAACTATTCGCAATGGCTTGCGCATGCTACGTTTTTTTTTTTTTACTCTTTCATGTATAGGTTGATAATTACGACTAGAAAATACCTTATCCTATTGGTTCGCCGAATTTTGCACAGGGGTCCTAACCACCCATTTGCGATTTCGGTTGCGATAATTGCCAAGTGTCTGCTCATTTTCATTTAGGCCATGAATGACTTTGCAAACTACATAGCCTAAATAGCTATCAGATTAAAACAGTAGCCTGTTACATGCGTCAAACCCCGGTTACAGAATGCCTCTGTTAATAGTTAAAATGGAAGATGTTTTTTTAATCAATCACCGGGCATCATGGAAAATGTCAGACCAGCTGTACGCTTCGTGACATAGTTTCATTCTCCATCCATTGGCATTGTTAGTGCATAGTGAGAACTGACATTCGGGAAAAAACTGGTTTAGACGCCCGACTAATAATGACGAATAATTGTCCACGTGTGAGCGCGCGCGCGCCAGCGCCAATGTGCGAGCAAGCGCGCGTACCCAGTAATTTAGTGAAGTGTATTTTTTTATTAATTTATCATTGATGAACCTATGACACATTAGACCTCCAGAGTCAAATATGAATGTAGTATGACAATTTATCCCCCCAAAGAACCATAGTCTATGGGCCCTGCCTCAAATGTGTGTGGCGTTTGTAGACATAGGCCTGAATGTGTCTACACGTACCAGTTGAGCGAGACAGAAAAAGAAGGGGAGGGAGAGAGACCGATTGAGAGGCCTGTATAACAGCTGACAAAAACGAAGAGACATTTTAGCCTACATTTTAAAGAAAATAGGCCTATCACTACTTCCTATCTCACATTTTCTTGTATTTGGGTAAGGTAAAACGGCAAGGTCCTTGGACGTGTTTGGGATTCACAGCTCTAATAGGAAGCATAAATTGGATAACTCTAACCTCTGAAGATATCTAAATACGTTGGCAGTAACGATAGACGTGCGTATATTTCACTCTCCCTGGCGCGCGCACATCCCCCAACCACATACACACACTGACATACATACACACATAAGCGCACGCGCGCGCGCACACACACACACACACACACTCTCTCTTTCCCTCATATTCACACACACACACACACACACACACACACACGCACACAGCTATCCCACGGACACATGTAACTGGGGTATTTTAGATAGGGTACCCTATCTTTCCTTAATGCTGATGACACATCTGCATAGGCTTTTTCCTTCTAGCGTCTAGTTCAGGTGCCAAGACTATACACTGAGTCAAGCTATTAGGAATCTGTTGCCATGGCATGATGCTTTCTATTATGGTATCTTACCTTTGTGCGAAGCAGACAAAGGACAAAGCTGCCAGAGCAGAAATAATTCCACATAATTTATCTTCTTGAAGACCCAGCATTGCCACAAATCTTTCTATTCAGTTTCTGTAATCCAACCGTGTATGGTACACGTAGAAAAAGAAAAAAAGAATGGAAATAGGGGGGTAGAGGGATGAAAAAATCAATAATTGTAATGAGGCACTGGGCAAGGGGCTGATAGAAACATATACATAGATAGATAGAGATAGATTTACTATCTATCGGTATCTATAGATACATATATGCTGGCTCTATTTACAAAGAGGTATGTTTAAATTCGTTGTCCCCAGATGTTCCAATCCTCTTCCAGTCTAAGGGTGGCCATGCAAATCCAAGATCCCATGGAGCAACACCAGGAGATGAGACATTTTGATTAAAACAGACGCTGGTAATTATGTTCAAAAGGTGAAAGATAAACGCACGTCAAAAGCGTAGAAAAAGTAGACCTCAAGAAACCAGTGATGTCCCTTTTATGTTGGCTGTTGAAATTTCCCAGTCCAAACCTCCATAAGAATCATAACTCCAACGCTGCTCCTGCGTGGGGATTGCTGTACAATCTAGAGCCTATTGTCGACACTAGACGTCGGGCACAGAGAAGTCCATTTAATGAAAATGTAAAGATGCGAAATGTGCATAACCCTTTTACTCCATCTGATCGAGATTGTAAGCCTCCCTTCGCGAAGCCAGTTGTCTACAGGAAACATGTACATTGGGGAGAAAAATACAGCTGCGATATCTCATCCAGACGTTACAGCAGCAAATTTGACTTGTTACAGAGAGTGAAACGAAAGAAAATGACAAAAATTAAAGTTAAGGGGAAAAAAAAGAAAAATAAGATCAGACCGTCAAAAATCCAAGATGTATGGTTAGGCTACAACCTAATAAATGTCCAAGATGCATATCGGGAATCCCAACCGTCTTCTAGCCTTGATCTCCCGACTGAATACCCTAGCATGTTCCTTTGGTCTTCCTTGAAAGTAGGAGACAGTGTACAAATGGTGACACCATCCGATTCAATTAGGCTACCAACATAAAAGAAACGTCTACATTAAGACTTCATATAGTTTAAAACTAGGTTTGCGGTGCTTTAAAATAATTCATGGCTGTTGCTTGTTTTCTGGAGGAAAGTGGCAGTGTTCTTTTCTATTTCGCTTTCAAAAACGATGCAAAGAAAAAAAAAATAAACGCCAGGCTATGTGAAACTGGAACCCTTTCACGCGTTGAAAGGATGAAGAGAAATGATGTCTGCAAGAGTCGATTCTCTTCGCAACCCATTCGAATGCTGTGAGAGTGTTCCCATGGATTCCATGGATTTCTATCACATAGGCTCTCTCAACACAGAAGGGTGCGCACAAACACTCAGAGACTGTACACGTAAACCACACTGGGAGGAGGGGGTAACAGTAACTGAAATACATAGAATGTGAGGTTTTAATGTTCTTGTGTGTGAATGTGTACAAATAAGAACAGCATAGCCTACTCTTCCTACAGCCTAGGCAAGGATTCTTCACACATCTTCACCACACTCTCTCTCACACACACACACACACACACACACACACATACACCCACATACACACACACACACACACACACACACACACACACACACACACTAGGCGCCGCCGCCCCCACCCCCCCGTGG
>JASCQY010000068.1:14235533-14261805 GCA_030264315.1 Sardinella tawilis
ACACACACACACACACACACACACACACACACACACACACACACACACACACACACACACACACACACACAAAATAGCATATAAAGAGTATAGACTATTCAGCACTGAGACTTCAAAGATAAGTCAAAGTGGAATGATTTAATAGCCTATAGGTGTACTATGTCTACCCTAACTGCGTATGTGATTTACTATGCCCTTATATTTTGCTTTCAAACATTAAATCTTATAATACCTTACAATTTTAAAATACTTGGGGATTTAATGTTCAGATACCTTCCCAGTGATGCATGGAGCAACTCCTGTGATTCTTTAAAATGAATAGTAGCCCACTCTAATCCGGATGATGTCTTTGAGGGAGTAAAAGGTTTCCTTTCCTTTCCTTTTTATACCAAATATTATTAATTTTAGCTGACTTATTTTACCTAAAATATACTTCCATAAAATCCACTTGACTATCTTACTGAGTGAGATTTTTTTTTTTACCCATAACTTTTAATGTACGAGGGTAAGCCTTTCTGCACAATGATTAAATAGCCACTATACCAAGGGTATTCCAGGGCATCCTCAAATATAGATATTGTCTTATGGAAAATGTTTCCTTATTTTGCCCCATCTACTTTTGTTTGACTGTGGACAGTGGGGGTTGTTGTTGCTGAGTCAGGGAAATCATGGTAATCAGCTTTGTTCAGCCTCATGCCAACAGCTGTATGATAATTCATATACATGCTCAGCTATTGTCTGACTAAAGTGACTTTCACATACATAACTAATGTATGTTGTACATACAAATCAGACTGCTTGAAATATGACAACAAATATGACTTAGGCTACTCCAGCATTTGATGGTGTAGAACTGTGGCTTATCATCAGCAGACTCCTATACCGTAAACAAACACACGAGTGTGTACACACACACACATACACACACACACACACACACACAGAGGCGCAGACGCAGGCACACACACACACAGACACATTCAGTTGTGTGTGTGTGTGTGTGTGTGTTGAGGGCAACATGTGGTGTGTGGAAGCTGCAGGCTCGCGTCTTTCATGTAGCCATTGTCATTCTAATGAGTGAAGTGTGCCACCAGAGTCTGAGGGCCCCACCCCACAACACCCCACCCTATCCGCACCCCACCCCTTCCCCCTGATTCAATCCCCATTGTTATGGAGAGAAGGATTCTTCTCTATGCCTTGTTGTGGATAGAGATATGCATCCTCACTACATGGTTTGTTGACGCCAATAGAATTATGGGTCTACTCCAACTATTTACCAGATATCTATGCCTAGAAGACATTCTGCCAGTTCTTCTCTTTTCTCTTTTCATTTTTTTAATAGGTTTGCGTTTGCCCTATGTCTTGTCTCTAGTCAGACATTTTTGTCTAATGCTATTCCTTACTCTAGAACTTATCCTAGAGCTGGTTTTCTTTTCTTTTTTTTTTCCTTTTCCTTTCCTCCTTTTTCCCCCTCTGTGCTGAGTGACATTGTCCTGAGGTATGTATTGATCTGTGGCCATACTGGCCTGGCAGATGGACAGTATTTCTGATTTGTCACAGGGAGCTGAAGGGTCCCAGAGGGGGTGACCATGCATATTGCAGGGCATGGGAACCGGTGACCACCCTCATTATGCAGCAGTCTGTGGGGCTCATGCGTGTGCAGCGCATCCCCCCGACACACACACACACACACACACACACATGCACACACACACACACACACATGCACACACACACACACACACATGCACACTCACACACAGACACACGCACGCTTCAGACTTAATATTCAAAAGAGGGAAGGACAAAGACTTTATACAAACCGGAACACTATATACAAAGTGATCATGCCAAATTACAAGATAATTGAAGTAGGTTTAGAGGAATTAAAACAAAAGCAATGTCGTCAAAGGTATTGTTTTTAAGCACTCACTGTTACCCCACATGTTAAGAGTTCATTCATTTATCCTCACACCTTATAACAGTAAAAGGCCAGCAAACATGACAATAGCATCAAAATAACATTCCAAACCTTCTCGAAACAACGTGGATGAAAATGCAATTCGCCACAGTTTCAAAAAATGATCTCAGAGAGCCACATTCCTTTTTATCGTTCTGACCTGCACACTTTTGTCCTTCTCTCTCCCTCATCTTCCTCTCCTGCCTGTCCCTCTCTCATCACTCTCTACTCTACTCCACCCGGGCCTCTCAAGCAGCACATGGGCTTGGTGAGGGCAGTACAGTCATAAAAGCACACAAAGAGGAGGCAGCAGGCCCAGCACTGATGGCCCATCCCCATTCAGGCAGCAAATAGTGGTCTTTGGTTGACCTGCTGCTTTGGCCATACGTGTAGGCCTGTATTGGATAGTATGTCTATACGGAATTGTGTTTTTGAAAGTAGTTTATGTATTGAAGAGGCACAGAATGAATGTATCTCAGAATGCGGACTGAGTTTGAGGATGGATGGCTGTTTTCTAAGCCATTTAGTATATTTAGCTTCTTTCTCTGAATGTGGAAAAATGCTACAGTCCTTGTGTTAGTATTTGAGACGAGCACGACCAGATCGCTCTAGTCTCTACCAGATGCATCCCTCCTTGCTCGCTCTTAAGGAGAACAGCTGCCGCCATCTAATCTGATCATGCACGTCTAATAACGCCTTCCTACGGCATGCGGTGGCCTCCACAAGGGCAGGGGATATTAGATGAGGTGGGGGAAGGCAGCAGGCAGGTCCTCCAGGGAGCAGAAGCCCAGACCGAGGAGAAGGGCTGACTGCCACTGCCTCTCACTCTGAAGGGATCCAGCCAAGGGGACGGGGTTAGAGGTGAGGTGGTCCCTGAGGGCAAACTCCCCCCGGACTGGGGCTGTTAAAGGAACAGGCTGCCATCATACAAACCTGCATGGGGGGATGCTGCCTATTAGTGGGCAGCTGGAGGCTGCTTATTAGTGCCGACGTGCTTACACAACAAATAGGGAAACGTTTTTAGAACGACAAAAGCTGAAAAAGCCGTCCTTTGCTTACCTGCGGTTTGTTAGGGTTAAAAAAAAGTACTGACTTCAGCCCTCAGTTTCCAGATAATACCTTTAATGTTCTTCTATAATGAAAAGCTTCATGAAGTAGCATACTGTAACTGCAATACATTGTTTGATATTTTCAACCAACATCACATCAAATAAGATAATATTGTTGGACTGAAGTTGAATTAAAAATAGTGGATTTAAACATTCCATAATTCAATGGCTTAGTAAAGTACTGGTTGTATTGGTACTTTGTGGCCAAAGTGCCAAAGCTAAGAAACACAAACACCCACACCTAGGTCTTTAATGAAAATGTTTTCCTTGTTTTGTATGTAAAATACAACCAAATGGCAACTGAATTGCCAGCTATTTTATTATACTCATGTTAGCCTCACTCTGTGAGCATCTAGCTTAGGTTCCACCTTGATAAGGCTCTATTCTTTGTAATGAATGTACCTCTTCTCTCATACGTAGACTCTGTGCCATATAGAGCCATAAGATCATTGCTTGGCTTTTACTCTCCCTGATACTAGCCTACTGCATCACAGTATTGCTGTACTGACTTACATTTTATTAGTAGGTGGTAGAATGTTTTCAGTTAGGCTACTGAGAGTAGAATTCCACATCATAAGGATCTCACTTTGTATTGTTCATATCAAAGATATAGCCTCCAAGCAACAAGCAAAGCTGAACTAATACATTCTTGGCATAATGCAGCAAGGAGGCACTAATGTGTCATTATTGTATGACACTGTGTGATATACACATTAATGGTGTTTTTGTGTGTGCAGTATGTACCTGTACCTGTACTGCACTGTAGCACTTCACAAGGGATTGGGGGAAACTGTGTATGATTCAATAAATATGAATAATTATTGAGAGGACTGATGAAAAAACTGATGGACTGATGGAAAACTAAAGGCTTCAACACTGCAAAGAAGTAATGATACTTAACAGGCACACAATAGTTGAATGATCAGCAGGCACCATCCAGCAAACAAAAGAGCACTGGCTGGTGACTTGCCAGTGTTTGTGGTTGATACGCGTACTTGAGCACAGTAGACTGCTGCTGAGGGACATTATCAAAGATTTTATCAGACATTATCAAATACGAATACAAATTGAATGGGCTTGTGAATGAACCTACTCAGGTTACTATCTTGGAGAAAGGCTCAGCAAAACATAGCCTTTGTCTTATAAATGGTTTGGATGATCTTTATCCCTTGGTCAAACAATGTCGCACATTAAGCAGAATCACAACCTTTTTTATTTAGCCTAACCCTCTTATGGCTTATTTATTTAAGCCTATTCAGTAACCTGTTCAGACCCTCAATATGTTCTGATAGGCTAGCAGCTCTCAGCTATTAGCATCAATCACATTTATTGACAAATATAATTGTTCAAGTTTTATTTGTGTTCCAGCAGCTGTCGCAGAAGCTCTTCTGTGCTCGCTTTGTGTGTGAATAAAGCAGGGTTGATTCTAGCTCCAAATAAAACCAACGGAGATGTTGAATGTCTTTCTCCATGCGCTGGGTTGGCTTTGATAGGAACATGATACACAGGAATCCAACCTTACACAAAGTTACAGATGTGGTATGGACAAGGTGAGCACAGATAAAACAATGTCAGAGGGATCCTGCAGTAAAAGGTCACTATAAACTTGACCTATACACTGAAAAACACCAGTTGGCTGAGAATCTGCAAAACTCACCTTTGCTCTACTCCAGTGATTCTGATCCATTACATGGTGTAGCCTACAGTAGGTTTCAGATGTCAAGTATATGATAGGCTATTAACAAAATATTTTGTATCAAACAAAGCTGTGCTGACAGAAACAACACAAGATCCAGACCAACACCAACCAAATACCATCAAGTGAAATGGAGGTACTGTATTGTGTCAGAGCCAAACTTAATATTTGTTAACACATACAAACACGTTACAGATGTATTGTCCTCCAATGCAGCATGTTATAAAACACTGCATTTACCATTTTTGGAGAGGATAGCACAGTACTTAAAAAAAGATATATCATACAAAGTGTCACAACATGAGTAGACTATGGTTTAAACTGTTCTGTGATTTAGATTGCTGTTGTGAATAAAATACTATCTTTTTGTACATTTATTGCAATGGTCATGTTGAAAGACACCCCTCAGAAACAGACAAAGTCGTCAGAAAACTGGAAAACTGTGAAAATGACTTTGGCATGATGAAAAGACACATGCCATAATGACCATCCACTATTAATAATGGATAAGATCTAATGTAGACCCTCCATAATTGACCATACCTATGCCTTGACATCTAGGCTAATGGTTATGTTGCACAAATAGTGTTAGGTGCAAACAGAGCCATTGTATGCTGGCCTTTGCCTATCCAACCTGATTTATAGCACTATTCACCCAACAGATGGCAATGTGGAGGCCTATTCAGAGGCAACCGTGTGTCAATTCTGCAACGTCCATTCATTTGTATTCATTCATTTACTTCCTTGTTCATTCACTGTGTAGAATTACTGATCTGATTGATGTATCCAAAACACATTTTTGAAAGGTTGACTCATTATCAGACACACGATTAGTATTACTGGCTGGTAATTCATTTACGATTGAAAGCTCCTATGCATTTCTGAACATAGCAAATCAGCTTTATTTCTTCCTGTAGCCTAATCTGAAAAGATCCTACTATATTTGTCTCATACCAGATTCAATACTTAACAAACATGAAAAATTGTGGAGTGAATTGGTAGAATTGTGGAGTGAGTCCTTTGCTGAGCTCAAATTCAGCCTGTTGATGGCACTGTAGGACCGACATATATATGTAAGAAACCTTTTGACCCCTGCCAGGGCATATTGTTTTGCTATGATTATTGTTTTGTCTTTAGACATAAAGTAGAATAGATCTACTCTAATATATACTGTATTCATTTATGCAACATAAGATTTGTCTCCATCCTCAATAAAGAATATGCAATGAATCTATACTTACTGTATGTGGCTCTATACACAATTACTACAAAATAAAATATAAAATTACAGAAAATTATCCAAGTGAACACAGTCACAACAGTGATTATCCAAGTAAACACAGTCACAACAGTGACTAATACACCTACAACTTTAACCATTTCACTCCGAGTCAGTCTTCTGTACTATAGGCTACTTCTGATCTGTGAGGACTATGAGAACAACACGTACTGTTGTCATAAACACAAGTGTAATAAACAAGTAAAAGCAAAGTATAAGCCTCCATTTGATCCCACTGCATGTGTAATAAAGTGGCTCGCTCATAAAGCATGGTATTAACACGCTGTGTCCTGGTCCAGGTTAGTGTTTCCTGCAACACCTCTTCCTTCTTGAGCCGGACAGGCCAGTGCTCACAGCTTTGCTTTCTTATGTAAACACCACCTCCAGCAGCCCACCAAAGGCCAAAGGTGAGCCTCCCGCTTCTGTATTTCACCTAGACGCCATTGTTCTCCATAGACACTTCATTCTACCATGCACAACCATTTCCTTTCCTGGGCATTTAGTGGTGCCAATAAATTTGTTGCAGCTATTTGCTTTGACAAAGATTATTGTTGAGCTGCCAGCAGATTTAAGGACATTTAAAGACATTTGCAAAATAATTGTTTTCTTGGTCCTCAGCAGAACTTTAATTCATGATCTATTAAACATGATTGAGAAACATGTGAGCATAAAGGCAGTTTTGCATGAGGTCAGTCTCTCAAGTGCAGAAAGACCTTACGTACACTAAAAGAATGTTGTTTTGGACAAGTGAAATTTTGTGAAATAAAAAAAAAAGACTTAAACAGGGTTTTTGGTATACCCCAAACTAAGCATTACTGTTTCTGTCAACCTTACATCATGGCTATTGTTATGTATTTGTGTGTGTTGTTTTGGTTATTTGTGAGTGTTATTTTTGTTTGTACCTGAGCAGCCCCTGTACAGTATGTGTGGAGGGGCCTCCAGGAACTCTCTCACACCTTGCTGCCTGCCTGTCACATGCACCTCAGACCCACACAGACCCAAGTGTTTACCACTAAGTGCTGACGCTAAGCAGCAGGGGAAGGAAAGGGAGGTACAAGAAGTCTTTCCCCACAAAAAAGCAAATCAGTTTGGGACAATTTCCCAAGATCTGTTATGTCAAGCAGAACAAAAATAATATAGGCTAGGGCAGCCTCCAAAAGACATTTACAATAGTCTGACGTTTGTAAGTGGCTTTAATCAATCAGCCAGGGGCAATTGCAGGACAAGACCTTTTAAGGCTAGCAGCATCCCTCCTCAACTCAGGCCTAGCCTACTGTAGATGCTTGTGCCTTAGAGAGTTATTAATAATGTCAAACTATCATATCAGACTATAGAGATCCCAAAGGTCCTTATAGTCATTCCAAGAGTTACACCAATCAAGATTTTGAGTTTGATTTCCTAGTTGATGAACAGGCATACACCATTATACAGACTCAAGAGTTTTACCTTCATGCCACACTCATGTCCATAATGCCACTGAGGCAGTTGGGTGTGGCCATTTGTATTTATAGTTTTGTGGTTGTTGTTATGGTTGGTTGGACAGGTTTGAGTGGAGAGGTTGGGACCTGAGGATGTGTTCATATAAATAAACCCAGCCATGAATGCAGTCGAGATACAGACACTATTCCTGCCTGTTTATCCTACCTATTATTCAGACATTCACAATAGTTTACATGATGGAAAACAAATTTCCTTATCCTTGTGGATGTTTATCTTAGTGACATCACTGCCTATGTCATGATTGCAAATATGTCCAGGGGTATTTTTTTCTCTTTATTCTCACATCACACAAACAACAGACTGACAACAGACAGAATGGCACAGACACCAGAAACCCCCTGCTTTCGTAACTCACCAACGTGCAGGCGTCTGCTTAAAAAATGTCATCGAAAAGGAAAAAGCATTGTTAGAGCTTCAGGAAACAAGGGAATTAATTTGACTCCAATCTAGTGGAATAAATCTTCCACAGACTCTCAGCTGACAGATTTATATCAAGCCCCAGAGACCAACTATTTTGGAAATGCGCCATGTCTGAAGAAAAATCACCTTTTTATACGCTACTTGTACTGCATAAGGGAATTAAGGCTGTTGCTTGACTCAGTGTAAATGAGCATGTAGTCAGATGCATACTGTAGCTAGCTATCTTTCCCTTCACTCTCAAAACTGTGCCACGCTCTAATCAACAGAAGACATTAGTTGTTGGGGATTAAAAGTTTATTTTTACAGGGTTTATGTACCATCAGAACTAAGATGGAAATAGTAAGTAAAGTAAGTGTGTGTGTGTGTGTGTGTGTGAAAGAGAGAGAGAGAAAGTGAGTGTCGGTGCGTGTTTGTGTGTTTGTACAGTGCGCCTTACTGGAGGCTAACCCCTCTCCAAGGCAATCAAACTGACTGAAGGAAGGACACGTTGGAGTGGGAGTAAGCACACAAACAAAGGACGCGGCCTCACATGGTTCCTAAAATAAACATCAGACAGGTGATTAACAGCAATCTGTTTTTTTCCAGCCATACTGTTCTTTAATTAGAGGAAGTATAGAAAAAACAAATTCCTGGGAATCTTTCCAAGCGCATTCATATCTTCCAAGAGCTTAGATTTACTATTAAGATTACTTTAGGTCGGATGTTGACAATACCTATGGGCAAATGTGGAAAGCACCTACAATAAAGATGTCCAATTTCCAAGTAGTCAAGTGGTGTAGGGCTGGTGTGAATTCTACAAGGTAAGCTGTATCCAGCCCGACTCATATCAACTCTATCTCCATGGCAAATGTTTTTTTCCCACACATGATCCTTATGACTGTAATGACCAGGTAAATGTTGACATGCAACTGTCCAATGGGGAATGCTGGTCTGACAAATGATTTGTTATAGTTTTCCAAGCCCTGTCCGTTCCACAGATGATTGACATGCTTTATTTTAATATCAGAGCCTCCAACTCAGTGTCTGTGAGTGGGTGATGAAGAGGATCAGGATGAAGAGGCTCCCTTGCAAAGGGAGCGATGAGGACAGCCATGTTAGAGCACAGCTTATAAGCACGGCCTGATTAGCTCTCGGCCAATCATGCAGCTAGAGGTAGTCAGCTGAACTACCCGGTGATGCAGTCAGCTGACAGCTTGGCTTGACTCCGTGGCCTGCCAGAACTAACGCAATGCTCAATCTTAGGTAAGCAATTGCTGGCCAAAAAGGCAATGGGTAAAATGTCTACCCTTTGGAGTGTCTTCTGCACATGGGCAGCAGAGGGTCACTTAGTACAGTGGAGGAGGAGGTTTAATATTGTTGCATATTTCAAGGCGCTAAGATCATCAGATGTCATAAGTAGCCAAAATTGTGGGGGGATTGGAAACTTACAAGTCTAAAGTGCATCCTATTTTATACCTGCGCATACAATGTATGGAAGCCATGATTTCAAAAACACTCAGCGAATTTTCAAAACATTCTTATTTTTTATTCTCACTTTTAACTTGAAACATAAATTACAAAACTGATGGAATTATCATGAACTGAACTTATAAATTTGCAGCAGTTGATCATCATTCATTTACAGCTGTAGCTGTGAAATAGGTAATACCCATTATGAGAAAACAGCACAAGAAATACTTACTTTGGTTTACCAACCAAAATTATCACAATTATACAGAACTGCATGTGTGCAAATATATGCGTATAGACAAAAAAAGACATAATACATTTGATTGTATTAACTTCTATTTACAGCCACACTTTACATTTTTCAAAAAGTTTTGAACATTTTTTTTTAACTTAGCCCTTCGTCTACAGATTTTGTACATATTTTTGGCTTGTTGGCATCCACACATTGCATCCATCCATCCATCCATCCATATTCTATTGCATGTGCATCGCTATCCCAGTGGAGCTCTCACAAAATGTCTCCCCAGGCAGGCAGCTTGTGATTGGGGCTGCAGCGCCTAGGAGTGGCCCCTCCGATGGCGATATCTGTGCCTGCGGTGGGGCCACATGGTCGAGACCCATGAGGAGACGGTCAGTGCTGTGCGGATCACCACCAGGCCCAGGCAGGAGACCTCGCTGGTGACGGGGATCTCCGAGAAGAGGGCATGGTCCCGGGGCACGAGCACCGGGCTCTCGCTGTTCTCCAGGTCGCACACGATGCCCAGGATCACCTGCCGCTGGGTCTGCTGCATCATGCCCCGCATGTTCAGGACGGTTGAGATGTGCCGCCTCCTGCCACACACACAAGAGAAAAATTAGAAAAAAAGGGACAGTTGGGAGATGGACAGACAGAGAGGATAACATACAGATAAGGAGACAGAAAAAAGTCTCTCTTGGGGGAAATTATGGACACTCAGATCTGGTAGGATAAGATGGTGGCAAAAACATGCCAGCATCACAGTGGATAAAACATTTTTGAAAGCATTTGGGCTATAGCACCCTCAAGAAAATTGGTCTAGACATCTTTGCTTCATCATGTCCATGATTTCCAAGGGGTGAATGAAACCAAATTGAACTGAATTCTTCCAAAACAGATAAACAGATAAAAACATGTTTATGTCAGAATAGGTTTTCCATGCAGTTGTTTACTGTTTTAAAGTAATATCCCAGCCATTTCATTTAAAACCGACTCCATCAGAGCAGGCACTGGCAGTGGAAACCAACTTTGTGGGTTAAGGCAGGGGCTGTGGGGCTTTTTAAGTAAACGCTTCAATCCATGAATTGTTGTGGGTTGGATGGATACATAATAAATTTGACTTTATGAAAAGATCATTGAAAAGATCTACAATAACCAATTCCATGCACACTTCAGAGACCCAAGCCGCAGCCGAGCTGGTGGAGAAGGAATGTCCGTGTCTGTGTCTGCTCGTTCAAGCTGCAAAGCATCCCAGTGCTTTTGCTTTTGCAAAAATAAGAGATGTTTTTCTTGAGTGACTTAACATGTGTCCTGAGGCTGGGGCCCCATTCTTTGATCTCATGTGAGGCACCAGCCAGTCTCCCGTTGGGATGGCAGGAACAGGAAGTCCTTGGCGGCTATTTCCTGTCAGCCGCATTGAATTGTGCGTCAGCAGGAGATTTGCCACTCAGCTAATGACCTATTCTCCTGAATTCCACTCCATCACTTATAAATACACAAACACCTTGGCTGCAAATACCCCCCGGACTACCATTTTTTTGGGGGTCTATAAAACGCATCTGCCTAAAAATAATGGCAGCGGGACAACGTGACAACGTGTGCTTGGCCTTTCATTATCGCCGTACGTGTGTGTGCCCACGCAGTGGTGCCCTCTGTGCCCTGGGAAGGATGGAAATAAAGCTAGAATAACATATACCAGCCAAACTATTTTGGACATCCTGACCTTGAAGAAACCTCTGGAACTTGCCAAAACAAGCGAGTCTTTCAAGTTGCATCCTCTTTAGCATGCCTGTATAGGGCAGTTATAGAATTTGCACAATTCCTGCATTCCTGTCTTTAGGCAACCTCGGTGAACAGCATAAATTCAGTGTGTTTGCCTGTTAGTTGTTAGTATCTTCGTCTCCTATTTCATACTCCCACAACAAACCGCCATTTTATTTCAAGTATTTGCTGCATTGTTTCATTTAGTGGAAGGATCCCAATCACTTCAATTCCTCCTCATTATGATATGACACAATGCCAGATATGGAAGTTTTGGGATGTTTGCCTGCTTGTTTGTTTTGTGGGGAGGCGCCTTGTGTCGTTATTCATACGGGACCGTGGGGACGGCAGGGGAGGAAGTGAGCGGAGGAGAGACACGGGGGTGGATTCGGAAATAACTAAGTGCTCCACTCAGACCAGGGTCCCCTTGTGGGTAGGATGCTGCCGCTGCCGCTGCCACTGCTGCCGCCTGTTTGCACCACACCTCGACTAAATTTCACTCATCTTGTTCCAGTCAATACTAAATACAATGGCATTAATGCGCTAGGCAATGAGGCATCGGCATCTCTCACCGTATGTCTGGAAATTCCTTCACCAGGACGCCAACTTCCATTTGGATTGATGGAATGTCCTCTAGAAGAATAATGTCTGCCAAGTGCGCAATGACACTGTCAAACCATGTGCAATCGGATTCCTTTGGAATGGGAAGAAAACATTGGAATATTCAAATTCAGTAAAAAAAAAAAGAGAATATATTCCCCTCTGGAGAGAACACTGCTGTCTAGCGGACTCCTTTTAACAAGCCCTCAATTGTTTCAGAGTGATACAGCAGAACCCCTTTACTAACCAGGTCTTTGAAAAGTGCTTTTATTTGTTTGGCTTCATCCTGGAGTCTGTAAGCCACTCTCTTCCTCATTTTGAGCGATGTGCAGATGATGCGGCCTCTCATGATAGCCCGGACATACTCGATCAAAACCCGTCTGTGTACCTCATTCACCAGGACCTGTCAATCAAACAAGACAGATTTTAGAATATGAAGAAATAACAGGAAAAACGTGATAAACTGAAAACAGTACGTGGGAGAAAAATAAACTGAACTTACTTGATATGGGGGACAGTCCATTCTACGGAACTTCTTGAAGTGCTGTTTGATGGTAATCTCAATGTTTTCATATGCCTCAGTATTATTCAGCCATTTTCGCTTGACCAGTTTGTCAAAGAATGGCTGTAGCAGAAACAAAATCAAAATATTTTACTTTCCCATGGAAGAGGGGATAATATTATTTCACTCACAAATCCAACAACTATGAGCAACATTAATCAAGTCTATGAAAGCATTCCATCCTTCAGACAAAATGACCATTTTGGCCTACAATAAAGGGTAGACATGTCAACAGTTTTTACTGTTTATCTGAGCAGGATGTTGTTTATTCAGATGATAGAATGTCATATCATGTTAAAAAATGAGGATGCAGCAACTCAAAGGCCACTTCACATCTATTTCCATACACACTTACATTCGTTACCTGCCATTAGTCACATGTCTAAGCTCTGGGGTGATAACAATGAACATAAAAAAGGATTATTCACTGGGTTGTGTGACTGTTTGTGTGATTATTTTTGTCTTTTGTCTTTTGTGGAATACGTCATCTGGCATGGCCAATGATCAAGTTGATTGAATACACATAGATACTTTATTTCAATAATCCATCCACACGCCATTTGCACTACTTGTGCTATGTCTTATTTGTGTTATGTTGATTACGTAGCCAATTTGTATATTGTCTCTATTGTACAGTGTGTCTATGTTGTGTAAGTGTCTATGTTATGTATAGAGAGTTGATATCTACTGAAGTCAAATTCCTTGGCTAATAAATCTCATTCTGATTTTGATTCTGATACATCTATATTTGTCTTTTTTCTATATCAATACACTGACATATTTCATTTTTAGGCTCAATGTGACTTGCAATACTTTTAAAATAAAAAAATGTTCATCAAATTGCAAAATAGTTCTCTGGAAGCTTTTAGATTAGTCATATAAAGATGTTTCTAAACATTTCTAGTGAGGAATAAGTGGACATAATTTCAGTTTATCAAACTGATCTTTTGTATTACTGTCAACCAAGCATTCAATAGAAATGACCTTTTTTGTTTACCCAGATGGTTTATAACAGTTCATTCATTTTTGCCCAATGTTATAAAACTCAAGTGGATCCCATGTTAAAATCTAAGCAGTGGCAGACTATTCAAGAGTACTTGGCACAGCGACAGATAGTGACTCAGCAATAGCCAAATGATTGGAAGAGGGCGGAAAGTACACCGAGTGTCTAGCTTATTGTGTGTTAACGTCCTCGTTCAGGAAGCCTGGATCCGTCATTAGAGAAAACCAGTACGGACAAGTTATTGTCAGAGAGCTGGCAAGGAGCTCTACATCTGACCCTCGCCATATAATAGTGTGTGAAACACTTTCGCTGACAAAAGCTGAATACCTGCTTGTTGCACGACTGCATGTTTTTATTGGAAGTAAACAAACTACTCACGAATTAAAGCCTAGACCAGTGGTTTTCAAACTGGGGGGCCGCGAGGGGGTACCAGGGGGGCCTCATCAAGTTGGAGGGAATTATTAATTGAATAAGCAAAACTGTGGGTATATTCCTATTTGTTATAAAACTGCATTACAATAATCTGTCACATATCTGCACATTACTACTGTTATTGCTATTATATTTTTTCTTCTCTTTCTGATTGGCTGGCATTCAAACATGTCCAAATCTATAGTCCCATGACCACATACGCAAACCGGTGTAGCCTCAGTGACAAGAGATTTATCATTTTAGCACATACAGTACTTTTGCACCAGCTACCTAAAATGAACAAATTATTCAAAAGAAAAAGACCTGATCAGCAGCCTAACAGCCCATCTGACCAAACACTGGCAGCAAAAGCTCAGAAAAACTGGTCTAAAGTTGCCCCAAACCAACTGGCCTAAAAAGAAAAATGCGTTCTCTGCTTGGAAATCCAAAATTCCAAATTCCAATATTCGTTATGTCACTGTAGCCTATTGTCAGAGGATCTTTGCTTTTCTCGCTGTGTTATTTAGAAACACACTTTCCATAAGAGGGGCCTCACCTGGAATCCGCTGGTCTGTGGGGGGCCTTGTCATGGAAAAGTTTGGGAACCCCTGGCCTAGACAATTTGGTATTTGTCATGAATGACATTTAGTTTTGACTAAATGTGTCGCACTCATATAGGGTCAAACTACATTGAACCTTTTGTCTGCTTAAGCTCAGTTCTTCTAATATATGTTTCATATCTATGAGAATCAACTATCATTCAAGTGTGTTATAGTTCCTATGCCATATTTCCTTGCTGTGTATTGTACTCTGACTTCAGCTGCACCATTTACACTTGACTTTTGTAAAAAACGCTTGTACATTCCTGCCATCAGCAGAAAAATATAGCATGTCAGCCATGTGTTCAAGCCATAATCCCTACAATGCATTTTTCCCATACTGCATGGCGTATTTGTCCGAGGCAGGACATGAGCATTCCACTAAGACATTCCCCACCTGCATTAGGGAGGCCATGGGAATTGAATTGCATTCAAGAGTTATGCAATCCAATGTACGGCATTGACCATATGTACACACCGGATGAAATAGGTCCGGGGACAAACCCCGGAACAAGGCCCTGACATACTACAGCGGCCAAGAATGGCCTCTTAAGCAAGCGCACAGTAAGGTCGGAAGAGGGGTGTTGGTTGGTGCATGAGAATGTATATCTCTTACCCTAATGTTCTCAAACAGCTTGTCAGTTAGAACTCTGGTTGACTGGTTGACAATGGTCTCAAGAGATGAGTGGGCATGTTCCAAAGAATCTGTACTCCCCAGGGAATCACACTGACGGCAACGTTCAACAAAGTTCCTGTGGAATCGAGATACATTTGTCACACATAATAGAGGCACAAGAACAAGTTGTCAAAGTTTGCTATGAACGTCAAACAAAGAAAAAACAAAAACACAACATTTTATAATATATACCACTTTACACTACTTTTACTAAAACGACTGTTTTACACATTTTTACATTTACAATTTTTTTACCTGAATGGAGGTATGCAATTGACAAGAGCGATTGTCTTAGAGATATAACCATCTCCTTTGTCCCCAAAATCAGCCTGTGTCTCATGGAATAGTTCCACTTTTCTTTTAAAACTGCAGAAAAAAAAACAACTGTTACCACCATGAGAACATTAAAGCACTATTACTTGCTAAAAAAAAAAGTGTCCCCTTTACCTCTGCAGGAAGTCTGCTAGACCACTGAGAGTGCAACGAGCTACTCGGGCCCCTAGTTGTTCGTTAATAGCCGTTGATCTGTCGATGTCTACTTTCAATCGCTGAAATCAAAAGCACAAGAAAAAACAAAAAAAAACATTCACGTGAACACCCCGAGACACTGCTAAACAACAGAAGGGTCTTGTTGGGGAGGCACCTCTTGGTGTGAGTGAGCTGTGGGAGTGGCTGACCTGTATGACGGAGCGGGCGAGGTTGGACTGGTACTCTTCAATGTGCATTGACTCGGCCCATCGCCTCTCCTCATCCTCTAGGACTTGGGAGAGCTCGATGCTTACCTTGTCCTACACACACACACAAACACAAACACACACAAACAAACACACACACACACACACATACGATGCACACACACACACATTCTTGTTTTAGTAAAAACCCATAAGGGACCTGTTGGCAGCTTTTACTATCTTAGAGGGGACTTACTCAAATGAAAGCAAAATCTGTGACAGCATGAAAGTCTAAAACTGCACATACTGATTCTTCTAGAAGCTCAAAGCCATTTAATTACCTTAACAGTGTTGATGCAGTCCTGCTCCAGTCTGTCAACACACTTTGCTGGCAATAGAGGCTCTAGCTGGTTGCAGTCCAGGGTTGCCATGTTCCCAACTGGTCCCAGAACATCCCTGCATCCCATACAAGAGCTGGTCAGGTTCTAGAGTCTACATGGACTGCATGTCTACTTCTGACAAGTTGTGACAACACATACATTACATTGATAACAAGGAGTGTTGATATTTTGACATAACACCAATCGTGTGATTTATCTCCTCACATTCTGTTGATATTTGTCTAGGTCATTTTTGGATGTACTGTAGCACATTAACAACTGACGTGCAATATGAACAAAAACAACTGACTGACTGACAGACTAACTTGGATTTTGTCTGTAATGGTTAGATGCAATGTTTAGATAATTTCATAGAAACAGACTGACCCTTTAGAAAAAAAAACGTTTTAGAACATAGATTCTAAAGGCGAGAGGCGACATCAGGAAGCTATTGTACTAAACAAAGACAGTACCTCCTGTAGATATTGTAGATCCAGTCCAGCAGGGCGTATGTGTCTGTGATCTGCAGCGGGCCGCTAGTGACAGTCTTAAGGCGCTGCGCCACGGCCTTGTGGTAGCTGTGCACGTAGACCTGAAAGGCCCTGAAGTCCTCGGGGTAAATGGCCACCACGTTCCTGCAGGCGGCGTCCAGATCCTCCAGCACGCGTCCACTTAGGCGCTCCAGGAACGAGGCCAGCTGGCCGGCCGAGATGCCCCCCGGCTGCGGCAGCGACCAGTCCGCCGCCTCTCCCACCGCCTCCTCCCACCGTTTCATGAGGGCGCGCGGCCGGCAGGAGGCTTGAGCGCTTTCGCTCGGGGTGGCGGACATGTAAAGCCCCTCGTGGATGTCGCTCCCGTCGTTGCTGCCGGTGAGTGACCGGGCTTTCTCCCGCTGGGCCCAGGCGGAGTCGGCCTGCTCCTCCTGCTGGATCACCAGCACCACGAGGCCCAGCTGCGGCCCGGCGCAGGGCTGGCGGAGCGACTCGCGCACCACATCCCACATCTCCTGCAGCAGGGCCTCGTAGAGCAGCTCCACGTCCTTCGCCTTGCGCCGCCCCGCGTCCCACACCAGAGAGGTAGACACGGACTCGTGGAGCCCCGTGGACATGGCGCTGGAGCGGCGCGAGGTCGGCAGCGTCGGCGGTGCTGTGCTGGGAGGGCGGTGGTCCAGCTCACACTCGCGCTCGAGCTCCTGGATGTGAGTGTCAGCTAGCAGGAGATTCCTCTGGTTGACGAGCCGCAGGATCTCTAAGACTAAAACAAAAAGATAACACATTTTATTTTGAAGCACTTTGGATCGACATACTTTATTTAAAAGCGCTTTGGATCAACTCTCTTATGTGAAAGTGCTATACAAATACAGTGACTTGACTTGACTTAAGGAAACGTCAAGCTATTTTTATATTTTTATGCTATAATTCATGTCCCACAGCTGCTGAGACATTCTGAACCCTAATGCTCCGTACCGGAGAGAGGTTCTCTGGGCTTGACCTCTGGTGGCTCCTCCACAGTCTCCTCCTCCGGCTCCTGGGACACGCGGTCCACCATGGACTCCCTCCGCAGCTTGCCAAGACTAACGATGCGCAGGAAGGATGGGCGTCTGCGGGCATCGTCGTCGGCGTCCAGATTGGAGTCTCCCCCGTAGAGGCTCTCCCTGCAGGTGGACTCCTTGCGCAGGCTGGCCAGACTGGAGTAGCATGGAGCCCAATGGGTTTACAGGAGTGGGGGAGGGGGAGAGATAGACAGACAGTGGGGCTTAGCAATGGTGTTAGCAAAGCTTTAGAAAGTAGAGGAGACTGGGCCAATGGCTCTGCCTGCCTGTTGCGCTGTACAACAGGAATGAAAACAATTGCAATCTCCAGTAATTTAATATACTGTATGTTGGCGAGCACGCCATATAATATCTGCTCAACTGCACAGTTAATCCTGTTCAAACTTTGCCCAATAAGCTAAAACTGTTTTGCTAATTTCAGCAGGTTTGCACAAATCCAAACAGCTGTGGAGTTTAAGAAGATTTCTCCTCTTTCTCTCTCCCTCACACACACACACACACACACACACACACACACACACACACACACACATACACACACAAACACACACACACACACACACGTCAAAACACACCTGTAACGCAGTAAGGTCATAATCTCCTCGGAGCTCCTCCGGCTGTTTCTCCTCTTCTCGGAGGGCAGGGTGGAGCTGCGTGTGGAGGGTCCATTGCTGCCCCACTTGTTGCGGGCCGTGTTGCGCAGCTCCTTGCCCAGCTTGCCCAGGGTCTTGAGGGGCGAGGAGCTGTACAGCTTCACCAGCGTCCCCTTCAGAGGCTGGCTCGTCTTGGAGCCTCTCTGATTGGTCCCGTTCTCCTCAGCCTCGCTGTCGAAGGAACAATGTCGTTGGGATCGGTCTAACGCCAAAGCTTCCTCTGGAAAATACTGGCACTGCTGGTCGGCTTCCTCGAATGGATTTAGATTGCAGCTTGGCATGGCCAGCTCCCCTTTGTTATGGCAACCCTTTGACCGCCCTGGCAGCTTCTTAAGAAAGGGCATTCTGGTGTGCAGGTCTTCCTTAAAACTGAGAGACCAAAAATAGACGCATTATGTGCTTGAACTTCCTTATTTAAACAACCAAGAACAACATGGAAGAGCCCTGTCCACTGCTGTAAACAACCTCACCACTTCCAACAGGGCTCATGCTGTCTGTTAAGGCCTGGCTTACAGTGGTACAGTGGAGGTGGCTGAAGAAGACGGGTTAAGTAGAGGGCATGGAAATATCAGTGGGATCCATAATAAGACATAATCAATGAGAATAGAAATATTATTAAATGTGGTTCAAGTTGAATTTTCATTGAATAACAGTTTGAAGGCACATCCAGTGTAATGAAACGGCACAATGAACAGTCCAGCAGTTGTGTCAGGAAAATGCTTTTCTAAGACTTCATTTTGAGATCACTTGATAAAAGCTGTAGCCTATATTTAGAATAGCAATACTATTTGATAACAGCATCACTAATTAAGTCATATCAAATATAAAAATGTAAAGTAGCAGTAGGATATTTATTACCTCCGAAGAAGGTTATGTTTTCACTGTCATTTGTCTGTTTGTCTGTCAGATGATAAAATTTTAGTGATGATGCATCATTCCGTCTGGAATTTGGATTGGGTCAGTGACCTTATATTGCCTTGGCGGAGGTCTGTACTCTCTGAGTGCTTTTCTATATTATTAATATCATTATTGGAGGGTTTTAACAATCTGATAATTATAGCAACTCATCAATTCATCATGAAGGGGTCCAAGTGAACTGTTGAGAAAAAAAGGGACTGTAAATCCGTGTGGAAACCATCATTCTACTGTATATTAACGTCAATAATATCATTTTATATTTATGCATTTATTATTAATTTGCCATAATTTATCAATTACCTTCACATTGAAATGAACCATTCTGTTTCACTGCAAATTTGCTGTTCACCCCCTGAGGAAGGATTTTCTGTCACATTAACTTTGCTCACTGTATGCAGAAATCTCGCAAAAGCCAACAGTAAACGAGTTTAAGCTTCACATTTTGCAGTCTGTGCCCTCCCATATCACAAAACTAGCGTACAAGGGAGCAGGGAGGGAGCCATGTGGGCTGTGTTTATACTTCACATACAACTACAGGTATATGTACTGTAATGATATATCACATACATACATAGCCTACATACAGTTTGTAGGCTGTACAGTATGTTGCTCATCAATACATACGGCACTCAAATCACAAATTTGACAGTTAAAGTGCTATGAAAGAACTGATTAGGAAAGCCTGCCATGAAGAGGATTTCAACTGGATTATTGGGAGTGATTGTGGAGGCCCTGATGCTGGACTGATAAGCATTCTCAAACTGAGAAACTAATTCTTATTCTCAAAAACACCCATCATCCTCAGGGTGGTTTCCCTTAGATGCTCCACTGAGACACACTGAAGGTCTTTTAACTGTAGCCATCTCACCTCACTGATAATATAATCATAATCATCAAAATAATCATAATTATAACAGTCATAACAATCATAATTTTAACATTATATTATTATCTTTGGGAATTTCTCATTGGATGAAGTATTTTTATGTCTCTAACATTTTCATCATTGTATCCTGAAAAGAATCATCAGAATGAGATTTCTTTTGTCTTGAGGCTTTACCAAGAAATAACATAATTTATGACTTTCAAATGAGATTATTTATTACTTTTTCACAGTTTACGACTGAAAAAAAAAAACAAGTAACACATCAAAATAAATAGGACCATATTGGGCATCTCCTAAAAATAAGTACCATTTCTACTTTAGTAAGTCATGCTACTCATCTTTAAGTTTTTCCTCAATATTTTGGAATAATGTAGCATTCCACTGGAAGTTGGTACCGGTAGTTGGTTTTCCAGACCTTCACTCTAAATGTGTGCATTCTGTGCAATTATTCGGGAAAACATGGACAACCCCCATAAAAACTGACGTTGGTTGGCCAGCTAATGAACACCACAAGTTTGTTAAAGAAACAGACCACCTTTTTTTTTTAGATATTTACGTATTTTCTTTATGGCCAGTGTAATTCAAGAAAGCGCACATCATTTTCTTCTCAGTGTGTGCAGTACTTAGAGTGACATTATTAGCATAGCTTAATACAATCACTGGAAGTAAATGGTACCATTAGCATCAAGCTACATGTGTCCACTTGAGGGAATTAAATATCAATTTTGCACTTTGGTGAATTCTTTTAAGTGCTTTATAAGTAAATTTGATGATGTTTTATTTGGCACCATAGACTTCCATTGTTATGCTAAATAAGCCTCCTACATTGTCAAACTAATCAAACACATGGCAAAGACATAGAGAATTTTTTTTTAATGTATTTTCATGTTTAACGAGCGGCTGACCACACATAAGCAATTTCCCGATATAAAGTGGAGTATCCCTTTAAGGACCAACATAAGCTAATACTTCACCATCAGTGAGGAGAAACAGCACATGAGGGTGCTCACTCAAATAAAATGTAACTTCTAGGCTCCAACACTACTTAAAACTGGGTTAAACTAATAGTAACTTTAGTGGAGGTATTATATAATATAATATATAATGTGTGGCTAATGTATTGATTGCAACCGTGATGTCAATCCAACCGACTCAGTCAACATCAACCTACCCCAAGTTCATGAATTGTAATCTCAACTTGATTTACTGTTCCAATGCATTTTCCCGAGGTGAAAATCATTTTTTTCCCGACTACCGAGCACAATGGAATGCACCTTAATCATTAGTCATGTCATACAAAACATTAAAACACCACTTTTAGCATGTTTAAATTTCTCTAAAGCACAGGAGAGAGATATTAAAGAAAATATAATCTGTTGTCACTGCTTTCTCAACTGACATTTCCCTCACCTCATTCAGCCAGCTCAGATTGCCTTAAATCAGGACATCTGACTTTGGGTTTCAGATTCATTAATTAACGGTTGGCTGGTTATGGACCTCTAAAACATCCAGTATATCATTTTGAAATATTCAAAAGATTCCAAATGGATAAAACATGCTTTGTTGACTCACAGCATTTTCTAATTTTACTAACAACTGATTAAAATTTAAGTAAAAACATGCAAGTGTCACTTTTCATTCATAACATAGGCTACTGTACAGTAAATTTCATGGATACGTAAAATCACAAATAGATTGCAATAGATCACAAATAGATTCTGCAAGCAGTTTGTTCATGTGGGCTATATAGAGATTCATTCTGGTCATTTGTTGGTTATTAGTTATATAACACAGCTGACCTTTCATCTAATTTTCACCTTAGAAACAAAGATAAAAATCTATGAGCCAACAGTAAGCAAATCTCCATTCAAGATAAAAACATACCTCTAAAATCTTGATGCGCTTTGTAGTCCAGTTTGTCAGGGCAATTCTATCAGCTGCAGGCATTTAAGCCTGGATGGTTCATGTTCCTCCTTGCTCTGAGATACCCAGACACTCCGCAGGCTCTTGTGTATTCTACTGCAGATGATGCTATTTCCTGAGGAAACAGACTCAACCTCCCACCATAAACACAAGTGCAGACATTTTGCGCATGCGGACATGACACATGATTCCAAAGATTTGTTTTTCATTGTCTTTTTTTTAAAAAAGGATACAGGCTATCTTAATCTTAGTCATAAGTCTGGTGCCAAAGCCTAGAATGATTCATGATTTAAAGCTATTTGAAAAAAATATCTACAGTTAATGAATGACAGTGCACAATCAGAGTTCCTTTATGGTTTAGCAAAAATACATGTTCATTATCTAACAGGACTAGGTTCAGAACTTCTTCAGAGCACTGAGACCTTTCAGAGCTTGAAGGGCTTCCATTTGTTTTCAATGTTTCTCATCTAATCAAAATGATCCCATTCATTGTAAGCAATTTCATCATTGCTCATCAAGTTTCTACGCTTTCCGCATTTAAAAAAATTAAAGGATTATTTAGCCAAACAGATAACCAACAGCTGTGACAGCCTGTTCCCACCAAATACTTGAAATCTTCACAGCTTAGACTTTGCAACTTCAGGTTGTACTTTTCCCCCCTCTAGGGGCCATGCAGAACCACCACACCTCCACTTAACACCCTAGCAAGTTTTTACCAGATTCAGTGTTAGTTGTGTTTACTAAATTTTATATCTTTATTACAAATAAAAAGTTCTGGAGACTAGGCTACCATGCAGGCATGGCTGACCAAACTGCTTTGTAAATGCCTCCTGACCACCAGCTTCAAGCAGGCTACTCATGCTGTAGGCATAGACTGTAAATGGCTACTACTAGTAGCATTCTTGCCTTCTTAAATACTCTCCATCATTCTCGTGTTATGGTACTGATATTTTAGATATAATAGGATTACTGAATAAAGACTAGGCTACTTGGGTGACTATTTTAGTGGTAGAAACCTATTGAGCTTTTATTGTTCAAAGTCCATAAAGAGTAGACTGATATATCTCTTCTGAAGACTATTAATCAAACCAGGCAGTTTGTTTCGTCTTTTGTTGCTACACCTGACCTGAGCCACAGAGAAAGGTGTTCCTCCTCCCGTTTCTTCAAAATGGTCTTTTTTTTGTATTCCCGATGCTTTTTAAGGAACTTTCTATGAATGTCTGCTAAATGCAAAATAAGTATCGCGCCAGTTTCTTTCCATAGGGACAATATTTACGCGCAGTGTCAGTGAAGTGTAGGCCTATTGTTATTGGCCTGAATCTACTGAGCGCTTTCTCGGATTGGCTATCTCCTTCACATTTCAAAGCTCGCGGCGCGCTTTTTCTTCACTGCGGCAGAAAACAACAGGGAAAGGGAATCTGACAGCTGTTGTGACTGTTTAGCTATTTCCAAAGTTTTCGCATATAAAAAAAGCCAAGATGCATGTGTTCAAGCGAGGTAAGGGTAAGACATTGCACAGCACTGCACTTACATCCAAAATCAGTTATTAATGTATTTTAGATAGTACTGTACTGTAATAGTAGACTACTTTTTAGTAATTATTACAATGTCGTTTAACGTCGATCAATGTCGATTTAATCAGCTCTGTTGTCAGTATGATTTCGACATCTTTTATGCTATGTTATTGTCATAAGTATGTTAATTTCCGATGAAAATGCTCATACCGGTATTTTTATCAGCTACCTTCCGTTCATTTTCTTTGAAAACACGGCGGGACTTTAACGCGTGATGTAAACAGTGTCTGGCGGAAGTACATTGCTATTGGTCCAGAGTTGCTAAACGTTACATTAGCTTCCTTTGATTGGCCAGTTTGTTGGTAGGTTCAGAGTTCATGGCGCGCTTTTGCCTGATTTGGCGCTTTGTTCTACATACACCTCAAGGAAACAGGTTTGCATGCAGTTGGGTTGTTTGGCTGGCTTGGTTTAGATTGGGATTTGCTGCTCTTTGAAATAAAAAGGCAAAGATGCATGTAATCAAGCGAGGTAGGAACAAAATGTGACCGTAACAGTGATGTTACATTACCAGTAGTTTGCTAATTTAAGATGTGGCACTGTTAATGTTCAATTCAGGCACTTGGGTTATGGCTAATGGGTTATCTTCTTTATGAATTACCGTATTCATTACATGCATTCTCTGTAGTTCTGAGGGTTAACTTGGGTTTCTTATGTTATTTGGTGTTTAGTTAACGACATATTTCCCTCTGTTGATGTTAGTTTCCTAAATGCTAATATTGGTTCATTTGCAAACAGGAATATGTTTGTCAGATATAAGGTTTGGTATCGTGCGAAATTGACTGCCCGATTGGCCCACCATGTCAATGTAGGGTAGTTAACGTTTAGGAAAATTACGAAATTGGGTTGATGGATATAGCGTTTACAGCTTTTCTTTTGTCTTAAAATGAATTGTTAGCTAACGTTATCTGATATTGACATAATGTTAGCACTAGCTTGGATAGATCTAATTTCTCGTCTTTTTTGGAATAACTTAAACCACATAATCAAAACTCTCACTAGACTACCTTTCAAAAACCGATGTTTTGTTATTCGTTTTCCCTCCACGGCTGGATTAGCCTGCTCAGTGAATCGCGGCGTTAACATATACTAGGTAGCTATCGGTTGTAAGATAACTGAACAAGTGGTCGATTTATATTTTAGCATTTATCTTCAGGTTTACAACCTATTACATCTGACTGATATGTGAGTCTAGAGCTGAGTTTAAATATCACTCGGCAAGACTTTATTTGATGGCAACCCCGCCTTCAGATTTATCCGATCTTGGCGCCAAATACTGAAATGGCTTAGCCCACTGTGTTCATGTGGAAGGTTTATGATAAGTTACTCAAAGTTAGCTGTGATTGACTCACGGATAGATGATCTAACCTGCTGCTTTTCGTCAATGATTATCTGGGAATGAAAAATTCACTATTGTGGTGTAATCGACGTGACTTTATTATAGGTCATGTAATTTTATGTAGCCTATCTGGTGAGACGGTTTCTTCCTGAAGATAAACCCTCCTGAGCTATTGGACAATAGCTCTGTCGTTCTGTTGGGTTTATCATACTTTTGAATGTGTCCTTCAACTGCACGAAAATTATATCCTCTCTACTTTGCAAGGACCGAAATGTGTTGTTTTCTTGATTACAAAAATTGGTATGGCCTACTTGCCACTCTCCTCAGGATATGACATCAGCCACACCGTCATCTATGACCCACTTCCAATAATATAATTTAGATAGCAGATGTTCATAGAATTATAAACGTGTGCAGATGATGGCCGTGAAAAGATTATGAATAAGAGAATAATGATGTCAACAGTTGATATTCTTTGTTTCGAAGAGTAGGGGCCACTTCATTATAGCATTATCATTTTGAGTTTCTATGTCTGAGACTTATGAAGTCATTCAAATTAAAAGGGAAGGGGACATCAACCCAAACTATAACTTTATTTAATTGAACTGAAAACTGTGTGTTTCAGATGGACGCCAGGAGCGTATCATGTTCGACAAAATTACATCACGTATTCAGAAGCTTTGCTATGGACTCAATTCTGAGTTTGTGGATCCTGTAAGTCACATTAGATGTAAAAATTCATGGATCGTTGAGCTGTTCAAATACAATACACATACATTTTGCAACATAAATGTAAGCTTTTTGCTGTCAGCACTTACCAATTACCACTTCCTTTAAATTCTTTATTTTTAGACTCAAATCACCATGAAGGTAATACAGGGCCTTTACAGTGGTGTTACCACTGTTGAGTTGGATACCTTGGCTGCAGAAATCGCTGCTACTCTGACAACCAAGCATCCCGACTACGCCATTCTGGCCGCTCGAATTGCTGTGTCCAATTTGCACAAGGAGACAAAGAAGGTCTTCAGTGGTAAGTATCCCCCCATACCAGCCGTCCCTAAAGGCTGTAAATCCAAAGTGTCTGGTACATATTTAATCTTATTGTGTGTCTCTTGT
>JASCQY010000068.1:14278940-14297322 GCA_030264315.1 Sardinella tawilis
CCCTTGGGGGAAGGTATAGGCTATGATAATGACCTTAGAGGGGACAGAATCCTTACATTCTTATAACATCTACTAAGGTTACTCCATATTTCAATGGGACCGAGACCATTAAAGTACTTGCATCAAGACCATCAAAATAAGACTAAACATGACATAAATATTATTTCAGGTAGCCATAGAACACATTTGCTTCACTTCCCTTTGTTTGTCTTGGCCGTGGCAATGCCACACGGCAGCCAAGGTGTGAGGGCAATGTGCCTAGTTAACTTAACAATAGTTCCTGCCTCCTGGGGTTCAAGGGGCAGACATGTAAATTTAATCAATTAGCAATATAGAGAGTCATTGTTTGTTGGAGATTCAGTTCCCTGCGGCCTTGGCCTGTTAGGGCCTAATTCTTACATGGCATAAATCTTCATATTCCTACAGTTTCACTGTTTAAGCATTGTGTTGGGGGTTTGTTCAGGTGAATGTTGTAATGTGGTGTACCAATGTAGTGAGCTGCTTCATTGTCTTCCCAGGATAAAGCCAGAAGATGCCATGGATTTTGGTGTGTCTTTGCTCTTCTACGGTCTTTACTACGGTGTCCTTGGCCGGGACTTTGCAGAGATGTGTGCCGATTTCATGGCATCAACCATAGGGGTGAGTTAAGGGACGTTCATACTAGTACCACAAGATACGTTTGAAAACTAATCAATAAAGTAGTTGATATTATGAATTGTCACAGGACTAGATATCTTTCATTTTCATTTAGTTCTGAATTTGTCTCTGTTTCCATTCAGGGTGTGATGGGAATAAAAAATGGAAATTAGTCTAATTATGGGTCTGACCAGCTGTGGGATCAAAACGTCTAATTAACACCCCATTAGAAATGTGGCCAATGCAAATCGATATTGAATAAATGGTTCCCATCAACTTTGCATTACACTCTTTGCCCACTGACAATGAATCACCCCCCTCAAGCGTACTGCATATTCGCATTAGCAGATTGATGCACTTTCAGCTGTTTCCAGGCCAGGATTTCTCATTGGAAAAGTTCAAATATGCGTCTACACATATGGGAAGCTGGTTATTCATGTTCCTCTCTGCTTGTATTTGATTTCTTTCACTGTCCCTTCTCAGTACTACACGGCATCTGGTATGCCTACCAAACAGCTGTCCGACAACATCTGTGCCGTCTGTGGCCAGCCAATCCTGGTGGACGTGAGTGAGGAGGGCATCATTGAAAATACCTACAGATTGTCCTGCACCCATGTGTATCCTTTCAAAATATGTCATGATTGATTGATTGATTGATTGGTTGTCTCAAGGCAGATTAGCAGAGAAGTCGGACGAAGGGAGATGCTGTTGAAGTGAATGTGTGGAAAAGCAATGCTTTATTGCCCTATTCTACTGCCCGATTATCAGAGTTTGGACCTTAACTCTCCATACCAGATTCCATGAGTTCTGCATCAGAGGCTGGTGCATTGTGGGGAAGAAACAGACCTGCCCGTACTGCAAAGAGAAGGTGGACCTCAAAAGGATGTTCAGCAACCCGTATCCTTTCCCTCTCTCCTCACTTTTCTGCCACATTCTGTGTTTTTCATGAAATAAATAAATAATTTTGTTTGATATTATAATGATTTCAAACTGGCAGATTTAGGCATATTCTTGCATAGCCAAAAAAAAATTCTATCATTTGACATTGCATATGCGGTAAAGCCGATAGGAAGGGGTTGAGGGCGGCGAAATAGCCTTCATTCGCAAAGTGACTACGACGCTAATATATTAACCTAAAAACGTTGCAGAGTGTCCCTTTAACCTGATGGTCATTGGGTCCTATGGCTTTGCTCTTCCAGTGCATCTGAACACACAAAACAAATTTTGATAATTTTCCTAACATTTGGGCTGTTTTATTACATTTATTAGATTACATTACCTTTAGTTAACATGAAAGACATATATACATCTGTTACATACCTACAGATCAGATAGACACTCCCATTCAACTCATTCGCATAAAAGGAAATTCGGCTCAAGAATACATGCACGTGTTTTCATCAACAGTGATGTGAATAAAAAATGGACATTAATCTAATTAAGGTACGTGTTCTGACCAGCTGTGGGGTCAAAACCTAATGTTGGCAGGACAACTTCTATGAAGAAACCCGGAAAATGCAAATCCATCAATTCCATCAATTTTACTGTCGTTACGCCCTATTATCTATAGTTTTCAAATGTACTTCAGTGGAATTAAATGTCTTTGATTTCAACGGGTATGACTAGAACAGGTAGTTCATCCCAAAATTTTCTCTATTAATATTCAAATTTACATTCAGTATGGCCAGAGCATGTAAAAAATTTAGAGATTAGACTAAATACAGAATATGGAAATTTAGAGATTAGACTAATTCAGTTGAAATTGCAAAATAGATTTGTATTACACGCTACTCAAAGAATTACAACAGAACAAGATGTCTTCAGCGCTCTTGTAAAGACTGCTTCAGTGACCAATGACTACGGTTACATACAGGGAATTTTCCTATTCAAATACGAATATTGTTCATTTTTGTATTTTGGTTTCTAAAAACCCGAATAAACCCCCATCTTACGCCTAAATTTAGCAGCATAGACATGTATACACCTTAATCGGAATTTGCTCCTTACGAAAGGAGCATGTGCACGTTCAGTTGGCATGACGCAGTCAAAACAAGGCAGTCTTGCGGTGACCTAACCAGAATATAGCAATAGTTATTGAAATGGAAGTTCCCAGCACATTTCCACACATAGAAACGGATTATTCTGGATCTTGTTTTAGCCAGACTGTAGTCTGCATGTGTGTGTGTGTCTTCATGTGTCTTTGTGCTTAACATTTTGTATTTTGTAATTCTCTAAAGCCTCATTTTCTTCTTAACTGGAGCATTAGGTGGGAAAGGCCACATGTGATGTATGGACAACTTTTGGACTGGCTTCGCTATCTGGTTGCATGGCAACCAGTAATAATTGGACTAGTTCAAGCGATTAACTACTTTTTAGGACTGGAGTGAAATTGACTAAAAAAAGACAGAGATTAATAAAATGGACAATAACTCCTCGCGCAAGTGGACACCTCTCGGACCCTTGAAAAACCAGTGTGTTTGTTATTTTGTTTATAAATGTATTTTGAGTGTACATGCACATTAAGTGCTTACTGGTATTAAAACTAATCTGAATTGTACAAGTGTTTGATACTTTTGTGTGTTTTCACATCTCAATGGTTTTCCCTTTTGGTCTTTTTCTTCATCTGTCTCAGTTCCCCCACATAAACAAGCTCTGTAGTATTCTTTCTCATGCTAAACAGCAACATTTGAGAACCTAGAATTGAAGTACATTGTGAAAAGGTTACCAGTAAATATTTTTTTTCAAAAACATTTTGGCACTTTACTTTTCAGGGCATAATATAAAACAATACAACATTACTGCCTGTGTACATTTGAAGGCCAATCAAATTGCTTAGTTGTTTGTAATTCAAGTTGCAAGAGACAATACAAGTTTTTTAATGTCATTTAATGATGGCCAGACCTAGACTTTAAGTTTAACTACTTTGGCCACCGGTCAGAATTTTATTTTGGATAGCCATAGTACAACAATAATGGCACCGCCTTAACTGTGTCTGCATACAGTCCAATCTGTGTCTTCTGCTAGGAGGGTCAATTTATGCCATCACATCTAGAGGGTTGCAAAATGAAGTGAAAATAAAAAATTTTCTCAGATGCAGTGAAGTATAGCTGAAGTATAAACTTTGTTTCTTAAATTCAAAGTCAATTTGAAGTTCAATTTCTGGTTTTCTTTTCAACCTCTCCAATTTCAAAACAGTGTAAATGCTGAGGCAAAAGTTGCAATGGCATGGTCACAATAACACGCCTTTTGGGAAGTAGTAGGTCAAGAGTGTATCAGCTCAGGTTTGTGGAACTTTTGCCTGTTGCCAAAAGGAGTTTGCCTAATTTCCTAATTGTGAAAGATAAGGTTTAAGGAGACCATGCATGTTCAAAGTGTAAGTAGCCTATGGAGGGGGGGTAAGTCATATTGGCTGTGTCATTGGTATACTGGCAACAAGATATTTTAGCAAAGATATAAGGCCTGTAGCCTTCTAATGATTGCATGATTGAAGACGATCACATTGTGACAAATAACTGGGCTATGTGCCTCAGATTTGTCCTCATAACCTAAGACAATAGCATACAGTAATGCATTTTTGGGAGGAATCATTTTATTGTAGTGATTTTTTCGTTGCTCTGAAACTCAAAATTCAACATAGGCTAGCTCATGTTAAAATAGTCATGTTCCCAGTTCTTAAAAAAAAAAAAAAAAAAAAAAAAGCCTGGATGCACAATATGTGTCTAGCATTTCCCCCGATTTACCGGCAGGTGTCGGTAGTGCTCATCTAAGTAAATACAACTCAAAAAACGAAGAAGAAGCAGCTAGAAGACAGTCATGGCTGATGTGAAGAAAGGTTAGTAAACACGCCTATTTCCCTACATTTTCCGAACTCTAGTTTGTTAAGTGATTGAAACTTTCGTAAGTGGAGTTACCGAGCCTTCTTCTCAGGAAGGTTGATTATTTGTTAACGGCTAGCGTTAAGAAACAACTTTGCCAGGTCATGGCCTGCAGGGTCAAAATGTAGAATTAGCTCTGCCATTTTTTAAAAAGATATTTTTAGCTGTGGATGTGCGCCACAAGCATGCTTTCTGTACAGATTATCGTGTGCCATGTGTAAGGTATTGTTTAAAACGTCCTCACGCACTTACTCGTAACAGGCCATCATTTGAAATGTTGCCAAACAGGCGCGTCTTGGTGCATGGGCTTTTTGGCATGAGCAAATGGGGATATTGTATTCCAGTGAGTCACCATTTCTTCCCTGACAGCCAGTAAACATTTGGCAAACACTAGTGCCCACTCCAAATGTAGTCTAGTCCCCTACACTGCAAATGGAGTAGCTTATCATTTGCAACTTGGGCTGTGTGTTAGTTGCATTAAATTCCTTCATTGGATTTTCTGCGAATAATCTGCAATGGGTGCTCGCCATTGTTTACTATATCCACCATGACATTTTGGGATTGTGTCTAATGAAAGCAGAGACTGACGTCTCTAAGGCCTGGTAAGACATGCTTCATGTAATCATTATTTTTGTGCATGTTGCGGTGGGACGGCCTGTTGCTCAGTTTTGGCATGCTGCTTTGCCAGAAGGGAGTGTCCCATTCATTTTTTTTTTTTGTTATTGGAAGGTTGTCCAAGGGACAAGAATGTTTATGTAATCACTTATGTCACATTTCAAAAGTGATGCAGTTAGATGGGTTATGCGTTTCATTCAGTCCCCTGTATTTGAAGTCTCTCTTATGTTGAGCTAGAGGTTTCCTTAACAAATTTTGTGTGCGATATCTTTATTCAAAACATATATCCAAGATGCCTGTTCTCCCTATGCAAATTTCAATGTGACAAGATGTCCTCTGTAAAGAATGAGCTATTTAGTTAACTGGGGCTTGCAAATGTAAGTTTTATCATTCTAATGTACAGTGCTACTGTTCCAATAAGACCACTGTTATATCATATATTATGGTTTCAGTTTCTTTTTCTCCATCAGTGTTGATTCATCGTGTAGATTTTGAATCCCTGGTTGTTACACATTAATGAATTTGTCCTGCTTTATCACGGCTTCATCATACGACAGATAAGGGACTGGGTTACTAGACAGACACTAAATAGATGTTGGCATGTTTTCTGACCCAGTGAATCATGAATCCATCTGCTTTATAGTGCCTGCCGTTCCTGCTGCCCTGATGCTGTGTTTTGTTTAGCTGTCTCTTAAACACGGGAAAGAGACTCAAACATTGAATGCAAATTACCCTCCTGACACAGAGCATCATCTCATCTGCTCTATCTTTTGTCCCTTGCCTGTGCTGAATGTGCTCCAGTTGTACCAGTCGCCAGTGGAGTGTTCTCACCTGTGAGGTGTGCTTAGCTTACACTGTAGGCCTCCCATTTGAAAAGAAAGAAAGTCCTGGAAAATTTGCACTCTCACTATCCCTGCATCAGTATTCTAAATGCGTAGTGTGTGTGTGTGTGTTTTCATTCTCTTCTACAATCAATCATGACATAGACAACTGAAAGGCTGTATAACTGCTGAATTGCACACCTTAATCAACCATTACATTAATTTTTTGTTTTCTTTTCATCATTATGGAAGAAAGTTACCAAGTGTTAGCACATTTTAGCCATCAGACCCTCAACATCCAGACACGTGGTTGAGAGACATTCTAGCCTCATGGATAATATGCTGCACACAGAAAACCCCCAAATGTGACATCTTCTGCATCACATGGAATGTTATTGGCATTATAGAGACCAAAAGTTCACTTGATGCCGCTTAATTGCAATGATGGGAAACGCTCTAAAAATAATCCAAATGTAATGTGATATGGTTGGTCTGGGTCTAACTGTCGATATTTGGATATGCCTTCTGTACAGAGGTTGATGAAACCATTGATGAACTGACTGACTATGTGAAGAGGCAGCGATGGTGGAATCGAGCTTTTGGCAAAAACAACTCCAGGCCCATAGCTGACAAATATACAGTTGGCACACAGATTGCAATTGGAGGACTGACCGGCTGGTGAGTTTTACCGCTTTACTTGCTGGCTCAAATACACATGTATTATATAATTTATAATAGTATTTTTATCATTTCTGTTTTTGTTTCTGCCCGTACAGTTCCTTACTCTTACTCGGGCATTTTAATAATCTGGCTGAAGTCTGTTCATTGACAGTTTTTTTTTTTCATAAATTGACTACAAGACAAATGTGCCTAATTTTGATGTCATGGTGTATACAGCCTCCAAACTGGAAGATGAATGCATTCCCAAGGCTAATTCCCATATTTTGTCTGTGCAGGTGTGCTGGTTTTCTGTTTCAGAAAGTTGGGAAGTTGGCAGCTTCAGCAGTTGGTGGAGGATTCCTCTTGCTTCAGGTAACATTCCATTAGAGAGAGGGGAGAGGCTAAAACTGGATTCCATCTTGGGATAGGAATTATTCTGGATCCACTTTGGCTTTGTTTTGGTTATGACAACATACTGAGGACTTCCCCATAGCGTTATTTACAGTTCTTTTTAAGAGCAGAAAAAATGAGCTACATCTACTGGCTTCAAAATGAAAGGACTTACCTATTAAAGAGAATACTTTGCTAATTGTCTGTAGATGATTTCTAGAAGACTCAGTGCAGACATGTTGAAATACCATAATTAGCCTGTCATAAAGTCAGACCAGGAAAACTGGAATGAAATGATGTTTATACCTTTCATGAACTCCATTTCCCACATAGCCCTCTGCTTATGTAACTCTATAAAAAGCTTTGCACCGTTAGCTTCTCCCATTAATGGTCATCATGACACATCCCACACAAGTGTGGCTAATGTTCCCTAAGCCCTTCCAATGAGAGTCTAAGGTGAGTCAGGGTTATACAGCATATACGGCATACGGTAGATTATAAACTGTAGAGAAGACCCTTTCCCTCTAATAAATGTGGGCTTGTGCCTGGTCAGATTGCCAACCACACAGGCTACATCAGTGTGGACTGGAAGAGGGTGGAGAGAGATGTGAACAAAGCCAAGAAGCAGCTCAAGCTCAATGTGGACAAGCCATCAAAAGAAGTCAAGACGAAGGTGCAGGAGGTATGGATGGACTTACGTTTCATTCATTTGAAACTTGGATATTTTTCCATATTCATGTACAAATTGTGTTCAACCCACATTCTGTTGTGTTGTTTTTCTCCATAGGTTCAGATCTTTGTGCAGAACAACATTATTCTGATGGGCGGGTTTGCTGGAGGATTTCTAATTGGATTGGCATCGTAGCTCTCTTGTGGAGTTGGCCTGGGTTTTATATATTTGTTTCTCTTTCTTATCCTTTTGAACCGCACTCCATTTTTCTAGTTACTTTGTTGCTTTCATTATGACATCTCAATTATTTAATTGGCAAGAGCAGAGTTATCATGATTTCAAGGCATACCAGGCTACATTGTTTTACCAGTGGGCAGGATTATGATCATGGAATGTTAATAATATCAGTTTTGTGAATAAAAATATTGGCTCTTTAAATGAGAGCATTTTGCATGAATATTGTAAAGATGTGACTTCATTATATTTGTCTTATTGAAAAGGCTAGTGGGAGGCTCTGTTGTCTTTAAACTCTGATGGGACAATCTATGGTGTAATACTATGCAACAATACAGGAATTTTTCCCCTTGGTTTCCTCCTGGTTATTTTTAGACCATACAGGAAGAACCTGCAAGTGCAGTGAGACCTACTAGCCTCAAGGTGGCACCATAAGCTCAGGTTTTGCAGAGTTGTTAAATGGTGCTGCTGAAGTTATGACGCATTACCTATGGACCAAAATCTATGCAATATTTTTTTTGCATGTTGCAGCCTACTTGGTATTCTGGTGACCAAATAGATATATTTAGAGGTATATGAAAATGTAGCCTACAGGCTTGTGAGATGGCGCCCCTGGATGAGATGGAGGGGGATGAAGGTGGCAGAAAACGGCAGTTTTCACCAAACGTGCATAATTCATCGTCGGCCCATACTATACCTTCAGCCAAACGGCACTCTAGGCAGTAGGCACCACGTCCACACAAGGCGATACTGCAAAACTATGGACTAATATGCCCGCACCTCATAGCAAGCATGGTTAACATAAACCTCGAGACACTTTTTAGCCTTGGTACACGATGAAACTTCTCTGAATTCTGGGTTTTGAATACCTCCCTCCTGATGGTCTCCTGGTATCATCTGCTGTCTTTTTAAACATGCAATGAACCAGCCCCTAAATAGTCTGTTCAATTAGCCAATTAACATGGACTAAACCATTCTGAGGGGTGGAAGTCCAAACCAATTTCCCAGTTAGAAACCCACATCACAAACATGCATTCATTCAGAATAGATATGAAAACCACAATGCATTCACACATGACATGAGACTGCACATACTCAAAAGACAAAATATGGCAACAGTGAAAAATTGTAAGAGTTCATAGAGTCAATAAGTGAAAGGAGTTATTTTTTTTATAAAATAATTTATTTTATATTTCATTGTTGCCTCTTAAACCAAAAGCACACATGCAATTAAAGATGTCCAATCTTATTCTTTATTTGGAGGAAGATAAAGAGTAAACAAGAAATAAGAAAAATCAACTGTTTCATAGTCAATGTAGGTCCTTAATTATTTCTAATCGATGGTTTCACTTGTGACAATGGAGACAATAGACCTGCAGGTCGATAGGTTATACAACCAAAAACAAAAATCTTTTAACTGGACAAAATCTCTCCAAGTACTTTGTCTTTAAATCATCTGGATTGGTCACTGGAAATATTTGTAACTTAATGATGTAGGATTTTCCGTCCTCTTTCATGTGCCATCAGGGTCCTCAGGGAAACGGTTTGTGATTTTATTTGGGGTGTGACTGTTCCCTCTTCCCATTCAATCGTCTAGTCCCAGGCTATAATCAGTGTGAACATTTAATGGGATTGGGGTATCCTTATTGATTTGAGAACATTATGAATAAGTGCATTGACAACACTGGGGTCACATGCACACGTGCGTGCACATTTATCGGAGGTTCCAACATGACCGTACGCAGGATACATTATGTCCTAACATTACAACTCCTAAAGGCAGTTTCTGTGTGTAGGGGGGTTGGGTCGTAACCAGGGTGATGCAAAGCAGGATGTGACATCCGGTACCCACTTATTCAACAGGTGTTGCCTATGCTAGTGCTCTAAGAGTAGGTTACTCCATCAACTGGGAACAGGTTCATGTCAAGCATCTCCAGCTAGTGTTTTTGTATTCCGCTGAGCATGCTGCATCACTTGACATACATCTGTCAAACGGCGGCGAAGTTTCTAACGGGGATGGACCGAAGAAAGTGGTAACTGATCCAATGGTGGAAATGATGCCTTTGTGGAACCATCGCTTCGCAGGTCACACTGCGCGCCATCCATGTAGTGAGTTGAGTTCTGTTTTCCGATCACTGACTTTCTCAGTATGCCGAAGCTGTTTGTTTCTCTTTGTTTTCGACCAGAATGTGTATTATAGAAAAGACCAGTGTCTTTGCAGACTCAATAAATAATGACTTGTTTGTGTGAATGTGTAAGACCATACGATCGGATGAGATTTGACTCTTTCCTAGTGAATGACTACAACTGTTACTCGAGAGCAGTTTCTCAAAGTGCAGTGGCACTGAATTATTTAGGCCTACAACAAAGTGCTTTGTGTTTATGTGTTTGTGCTTTTCTGCGTCTGTGTTTGATGGAACATATTTACAATTTTACGTCCGTGAACCTAGGTGGTCTGAACCAGAAGTGTCCTGACAAAAGTGGACCTCCCTCCCGCGCTAAGTGTGTGCTGCTCTCACCCCTGGCCCCTTCTGTCATAGCAGGGAGTGTCAACAAACTCAACGGCCATCATGGCCAACCTTCGAGGACCGGTGGGTGTGCAGGCCGGCGGCATGGGTTCCACACAAGGCATTCGGAGGGCTCTCCAGTGCGCCCCCACCTGGTGACCATAATTAAACCAAATGAAGATGGGGCCATCAGGAAAATCTCCCTGCTCCTCAATCGCCGGGCAGTGGTTTCGTTCGAGCAGCTGCTGAGCGATGTGTCTGAGGCTTTGGGATACCCGTCCTGGAATAACGATCGGGTGCGGCACCTTGTCACCCCGGCCGGACAGACGGTCATCAGCCTTTCTCAGTTTTTTCAAGCCGATGATGCCTTTTTGGCATTGGGGCGGACACGTCCTTCTCTTGCCAGCCTGCAGATGGCGCTGGAGGAGCTCTACCCAGGTTGCCAGGGTTACTGTGATGAGCTTCTGAAGCGGTGGCAGCGGAGTATGAGGCCCAAGGCTAGCAAGGCCGACAGCGGCTTCCACGACGACGGCCCGAAAGCAGACGACGATGCCCCAAGCCCCCACACTCGAGCAATCAGACCCTCTGCTAATAACCTCCAGCCAATCAGGGAGCGGCAGGAGCTAAGGGCGAGAGACTCGGCTGAGGAGGAGCAGAAGAGAGAGAGAGAGAGGAAGCTGAGGAGGAGAAAAGAAAAGATGGAGGAGCGCTGTGTCAAACCACACACTCACATCCATCATCCGCTCCATGCAGTGCCAGTGCCAGTGCCAATGCGGCAAGGACAACAAAGAACGCAGTGCTGTAAACGCACTGGAAACAAATACGCACACAATAACACAACCCAATCAGGTTTGCTTCCGGATGCTTCTAGCACTCAAGAGAACAGATCCGCCCCCCTCCGGGCAAAAGGGCTTGGATCCGCCCTGATGATGATGACATCACAGGAAGTTGTATCAGAGGCAGAGCCGGAGGTGCCTGACCTGCCAGACGGAGGTCAGGTGACTCAGACGGACATTGAGCGCTGCTACGACATTGGCCGCGTGGTCGGGGACGGGAACTTTGCCGTGGTGCGCGTGTGCGTGGAGCGTCGGACGGGACGCACCTGGGCCATGAAAGTTGTGGACAAAGCCAAGCTGCAGGGCCGTGAGCACATGGTGCACAACGAGGTCTCCCTATTGGCCAGCCTGAGGCACCCGAGGGTGGTGCACCTGCTGCGCTGCCACCACACAAACACACACGTGTACCTGATCATGGAGCTGGCCTCCGATGGGGATCTGTTTGAGGCCATCGTGAGCAGTGTGAAGTTCAGCGAGGCCTGTGCCGCTGGCATGTGTAGGGACATCTGCGAAGCCCTGACCTTCATCCACAGCAGGAGCATCGTGCACAGAGACATCAAGCCAGAAAACCTGCTGGTACTAACTAACACACACACACAACAGTACATTACATGCATGCGCAGTCAGAAGCTCTGGAATCTCAGATAGTAAAAGATATTTTATTAGGAATAAGAGGCAATATTTAATTAGTTAAAAGCACAGACAACAGTGCATTGCATGCATACACAGTCAGAAACTCCAAGTGTGTGTGTGTGTAACTAGTTAAAGTAGTAGTAGTAGATTCCCTCAGTACATTTCAATGCAGTGATGCCCCCTTCAAAGCTGGTATGCATGATTTGATGTCATGAGGGAATATCCGTGTGGAAAATACATGAATCCTGGTTGGCTCACCAAATGCATAGGGCTCTCAAATCTTTGTTTAAAAAAAAAAAGTGTGTGACAGGAACAGTATTAATTTGTAGGACTGCACCTCACTGCTGAATCTAACAGTAGTCTACATAGGCTACTCATGAACTAATAGAACCATACCCCATACCCTTGTCTGATGTCTGGCCAGGTGCATCGGCATGATGACGGCGCCGTCACGCTGAAGTTGGCTGACTTTGGGTTGGCGCTGGTGGTGTCTGAGCCCCTCTACACCGTGTGTGGAACCCCAACCTATGTGGCCCCTGAGATACTGGCAGAGACAGGTAGACAGCTTTTATTCGAGAAAACCTGCACTTTGAGAAAATGCGTCAATCACTCACCCACACCCTCTGTGTGTGTGTGTGTGTGTGTGTGTGTGTGTGTGTGTGTGTGTATACAGGCTATGGTACAGCAGTGGACGTGTGGGCGATGGGAGTGATCCTGTACATCCTGCTGTGTGGGTTCCCCCCTTTCCGCAGCACGGAGCGCAATCAAGCGGAACTCTTTAAGCTGATCCGTGCCGGTGATGTGCACTTCCTGCCGTCATACTGGGACGAGATCTCCCAGAGTAAGGTCTCACAGTCTCACTGGTGCTGTCTAATCGCCTGTGTGTGGACCCCCGTTAGTGTTACTCCATTTTAGAAGTCTTGTTCAAATTTGTGTCGTGTCTGTCATCTGTGTGCAGGTGTTAAGGACCTGATCCGAGGTCTACTTCAAGTGGACCCCGAAGGACGTCTGACAGCACAGCAGGCTCTGCAACACAGCTGGGTGAGGAGCCTTGGTGGAGCAGGAAAGCAGCACGCACCACAGAGACCACAAATAGCCACCGCAGACAACAGCCCTCAACAGACCACTGTGGAGCATCATAGACTTCCACAGAGCCACGCCGCTTACAGAGACTCCAGCAGACCAGCAAAGACAAAGGAGCTGATTGTGCAACAGAGCAGCACAGACAGACTGGTAGAGGAGGAAGACAGAGTCGAGCGAACAAGAGAGCCCAGCAGGGACCAGACACACAAGCTTGAATCTGCATATGACGACAAAGAGACCAACTCAGAGAGGAGTGGAGATCTCAGGTTGAGAGAGACATAACAGATTACACATTTGTAATAAATAAATAAACATAAACAAAACAAAAAATAAATTAATAAATAAACAAAGAGTAGAAAAAAATAAAGATTGCAGAATGAAGATGTTTTTGCTGCATCAGCAGGAGATCTGATTCTGGATGGAACATTCGTTTAAACAAAGAATATTTTTTAAATATGAAAACCCCAGATATTTCATTGCATTTTGATAATCCTCCTTTGAGCTGATTCAAAGGTGAAGTTATTAAAATGCTGTAGTTCATACTAAAATAATATTTTACATAAATTAATTAGATTACAAAACTAGGGGAATTACATATAATTTAGACAAAAATATTTTACCTACTCCCCAGTTACATATTTAGCCTACGTAGCCCATTTTCGAGAAACTGAAATCAGGGCAGTACCACATTATGGACAGTTCTACAACTGAATGCGGTCAATCCTCAAATTTTATATTCACTCAAATGACACTCCTCAATTTATTGGTGTTCTGGATGTGAGAAATCTCATTTCCATGGAGTAACTATGACTGAAAATCATCATTGCCGATTTACTGGACACCTACCACTTTTTGCTATCCTGACAAGCGACAGATGCACCAAAGTATTAAAACATTAGCCTATATTGTGTGAATATATTTATGTTTGACATTTTTAATACAATTATAACAACAAACCAATGTGTTTTGCAACAGCTTTATTTATGGTACACAACAGCAGATATGGCAACATTTAATGTCAGGAAAGGATATTTTCAGCCGATTTCATTAAAGGCATAGGGTAAAATCTTCACACAGCTAATGTGGTAGGCTAAATGAAATAGACATTATTTGCTGATCTTGCAATGTTGCCAGCTGTCAAAATAAGTAGGCTATTGATTAATTGTGCATCCATGTTCTTTTTTTACCTAATATGTTCTGAATGAGTTTTGCGGGCAGCTCCTTGCGAGTCTGCCTTTTGTCAAAATTCATTCCATGTATCTAGTATTTTCATAAACGGATATTTTTTTATCCGTTTATTGCGTTTACACGTATCCAGTGGAATCTTGAGAAAACAGCGTTTTTAAAGATTTCCACAAGATTAAAAAATATCTGTTTGAGGTTGCTAAAACTCTGTTTACGCGCAAACGAGAAGCCAAACGCATAATAAATATCTAGTCACGTGTAAACAATGTGGTAAATGAAGACAGTGTTTGCTGATCTTGCAATGTCGCCAGCTGTCAAAATATGCACAATCAATCAATAGCCTACTTATTTTGACAGTGCGTCCATGTTCTTTTTTTGCGGGCAGCTCCTCGAGAGTCTGCCTCCTGTCAGAATTCATTCAAATTTATGTTAATACATTGTGACGTCATGTTTGTCAGTGACGTCACGTGGACCACGGGCTATAAATAGAGCAGCCAGAAGCTGAATACTTTTCGTTCTCACACGTTAGATAGTAGCAAAAGTAATGGATTGTAGCACAGGCGATAAATCGCCAGTTCACAAGGGTAAGATGCCAAGCCCACGCCTTTGTTGGGTGGAGGAGGTAGAGGAGTCAGTGACTGAGCCTATGCAAAGGGAGGCTGACTCCTCTACCTGACTCTGCTACCCCTCAAGCCTCCGATAAACAGATGAGCGTTAAATTCATTGATAATAAATTTGTAGTCGAGGGTGGCTCACCAGAGAAGTCTGAAGCCCTTGCCGTCTGCATAAACATGTGCCATGAGGTCCTCCTTCCGGCACTCATTAAAGAAATTAATCAGGCAATCAGAGAAAAGATTCAGCAGACTTCAGACCTAACGACCAGGGAGGCAACCACCCAGACTCCACCACCAACTCAGAAGAGCTCGGTTAAAAAGACATGCTGCTCAGAAGCCTGCTGAGAAGGCTTTTCAAAAGAACTAAATAAATGATGTGTTACAATCAATAGGCCTAACTGTTTTTAATCTCTTCATTGAGCTGACCTGTAGTAGAACTTAGTAGAAAAAATAGCCTATATGAAAAAAACAAAACAACTTTAAGCTTAATTAACAATCAATGATGATTAATTGATGTAGGCCTAGGCTAATTGATTAATATGTTGCCTAGGGTGAAGGCCTAATTAAGGCTACCAAACATATTTTGTAGGCCTACATTAAGGCTAATGCTAATACTGTAGGCCTACATTCCTCTCCTCTGTTAGTTTGAGGACTGTACTCTGAGATTGGCACGTAGGCCTATATTAAAACGAGATCTCGCTCTTTCTCAAAAAAAGAAACGATGTGAATGGCTCATTGTGCTATTACACGAAAAGAGAATGTGAATTTAATCTCAATCAACTTATTTTGAATCAAAACACCCAAATAACCTCAAATTCACCTGTAGGACCTACAGGATCTGTGGGGGTTGGTGGAGCAGGAACCTTCATTCGGACTGTCATTCCGTCAGTCGGAGCAGGCATTGAATGTACACCAGGAACTCCAGGCACCTGAACAGTTGATGGGGGGCAATGAGGGCCATAGCTGGTATATTGAAGTCCTGGAGCATGAATAACCTGGATGGGCTCAGAAGGCCTGTGGATTGTCGTCATTTCGGTGTAATTGAGAAGAGCCACATATTTTTTTGGATGGAATAGAGCGCTGTGACCAGTATTCATGTTCAACTTTTTGTAATTGCCTGTAAAGCTTTCACTGGATGCTGAGCTGCCACTTGTGGACGGCGAGGTGTACTCATCGCCTCCACCACCAGATGCCCCCATAGTGTTCAGATAAGGGTAGATATTCTTCCTTCCTGGAGGCGGGTCTGTCCCGAAATCGTCACCCAGGAATCTCTCATGCCTGCCCACTTCGACTTCCAAGAGATGAGCCATCCCTCACTTCACCTTTGGGTGGCAAGAGGAGCAAACCTCTCTCTTTCAAAACTTCTCTCACCTCCTCCAGTTGAGCTTCTACAGCAGCACGTTTACTGATTTGGGCCGAAACCTCTGCCTTCTGGGCATGGATCTCTTTCACCAACACTTCATTCCTCTTCTTTTCAGCTTCCACTGCTTTGCGAGATGCATGCAGATAGGCATGTTTAAACTGACCACTCAACAGCAAACCAATCGCTTCCTAATTTGATGTTGCTGTGGTCAAATACTGAAACACTTCCACAAGTTTGTCTTCAGGCCATTGCTTATTGTCATCTTCAGTGAAACTGAAGGCTTTGAACAACTTTTCTTCCACCTTTTTCAAATGATGTTTCAGAGAAAGCCACTCAGACACAGCATCATACATAGAAAAGACTTTACACTGTTTCAGTGAGTCCTCAATACTGTCGTCATCCACATTTTCATCACCCAAACAATTGGGTGTCTGCAAACTTTTGTTGACTTTTGAAGGTTTACCGTCAGGGGGGACTTTAACCATTGAGGTTAGCATTGAGGCCATTTCATTTGGGATTCACTGTCTCAGAGTCAGTTTTCTTACTCTTCTTTCTCTGAAGCAATTTGAGAACCATATCGAAATCTAAAAGATACTGTACACCCAATCCAAATAAAATCACAATATCTAACACTATGTTAACAGCTTCTCAGCAGGGTAATATTAGAACTTTTTACACCCACTGTCTGTCAGCAACACATGTGTAATCCTAAATATTCACTTTTCAAACCACATTCAATTAAACCACAAAAAAAAATCCTCAACAGGCTGGACCTTTTTTGGATTTTCTGAGGGGTAAAAGAATGCTTCTCTGCAAACTTGTCTGGATAGCAACCCATCATCTTGTCCCCATGTGTAGTGAAAAGGGTGGTAAAAGAGGCTAAAAATTCCCTAAAGACTATTGTTCTAGATTTCCAGAAAAAAAATCACCTTTGCACCACAAAGTCTCAAAAAGAAATCAGAAGTGACCCCCTGATTACTAGATAAAGGAGTAAGCACCAGACAGGATTCGAAGAGGAAGTCTCAAATCCATTTATTGTGTTCTCTGACTTTGTGGCATGTCAATATATAGATGGCTAACACTTGCATTATTGACAGAGCTTTACGATGTAAAAATGCAGGGGTGCCAATAATTGTGGCACATGTGATTTTTTGTATAGAATTATTTATTTCTTTAACAAACTGCATTCCAATTCGTTTAGCAATTAGGACAATTAGGCCTACAAATAGATCATCTTTTAAATGGACTTTACATGTCTTTTTAGCCAACTTTACCAGGGGTGCCAATAATTATGGAGGGAGGTTCAGCCCAACACTATGCATCGCCTGCAAAAGCTCATATCTCTTCCAAAACAGTTTACCCATGTCAAAACTAAATTCCTTTCGCATATAGATAGTTAGTGTTGGGAAAGTTACTTTGGAAATGTAATGTGTTACATTACAAGTTCCCTTTCAGAAAAGCAATAGTAGTGTAACTATTTAATTTTTTATTAACTATATGTATTAGTTTAACAAAATAATGTAACTAATTACATTTGATTACTTTTCTACATTTTCAATACATTTTCTCAAACCATTTTAAGTTATTGAAACCCGGCAGGGTTTAACACTGGCTGCTGTCATTGACTTCAACACCTGAAGACTTCTTGCGCCTACTGTGAGATCATGCTGATCTTTGAATAGCCTTCTAAATCAAACATTTCACATTCAACACTTGGTGAACATGAATAAACAGTGTGGGAATGATTCTGCATACAGTATGTGTCAATGTCTACTCACTACAGCTAATTTTTATTTCATGCAAAAGGCAAGGCTTACATTCATTGTAGTTCTATCTGGCATTGCAGGCCACCTCACAACTAGCCAGGCTAATGGCGCCTATTGGTTCTGGCCAATTTCATTTGCCTCCACCATATAGTCAGGAAACTAACGAATCGCTTTCGGTTGCTTCGTCCGCCCAGGCGGACAGCCAAATCAGCGAACAGAGAATTCAAACAATGCATTCCAGTGCGTACCATACATCATGGCCAAACAGTAGCGATTGGTTGAAGCCACGACGAAAGAGTAGTGATTGGTTTTACGCAGATAGTATCTGCCCACCTTCAATGACGGCAAAGCAAAGGAATCTCAATCGTTTGTGTTGTGAAATAAGCGGCTGATACATCAGGCTACCTCACAACTGCTGCTCAGACCGCTTGTAGGCTGTTGATCAGGGGGTGTCAAACCGGCACAGGGGCCGGACCCGGGCCTTCACATAATTT